>NDXB01018309.1:22949-33241 GCA_002631895.1 Agapornis roseicollis
TTTTTTTTCCCAAGTAGAAAATTAAAACCAGCCAACCTAGTTCCCAGGAAACTGAGCGCTCTTTTCTTCTTACCTTCTCTTGGCTAGTCAATGTTGCTTCTCCTTCCTCAAGCACAGCAAAACTGGAAGGCGCTATTAAGAAGCAAACTTTAAAATAATAGTTATTTAGTTTAAAAGTTGTTTTCACAAAATATGAGTTTATATACTTACGACTAAAAGTGAAAACTAACTTAATTACTCCAAACCTGATTGTGTATTCTTTAAAGGTATTATTTTCATTTCGGGGGGAGGGGAAATCTTAACTTGTGTTAGGACTGTGACAGAGACCTTAGAGATTACCTTTCAGAAAATTATGTCTCTTTCAGGAGATTCAGAAATTCAGATGACCTTAATATATGAATTTAATCACTTCTATCCTCTAACTAATAATGTATTAAAGTGGAAATATCTGAGGGGGGGGGAAGGCAAAATGTGTCTTATTGTGTGTATGTAACCTTTGTATGTGTGGGGTGAAAAGATAGACTGTATCTGTTGCTGACTTTGTACTTCCTTTCTAAGGGCATGCAGATTGCACAAGTGAAATATTTAATGGCTGGGTTGTTAGTTCACAAAAATATTAGTGAACACTATATATAATTAACTAAGTTTCAAAATTTTATGGCAATTAGCTGATATTAGCAGTTCTTAGAGGAAAAAGCAGACAGTTGGATAACTGGAACAGACAGAGGATTGTCTGCAGTGTCATTACAGTTAGGATTTTATGTGTAATATTTCTTGTAATTCAACTCCAGTTTATGGTTGTTTTCTGTGACTTATACTTACTTGCTGTGAGGGTTATGGAAGGTTTTGTGATGAGAAGATTGATAAGACAGGCCACCTCTGTGAAATTTTCCATTCATATCCTAAAATCACATCTGTTATGTATTTATAAAGAATTAATGAACTAAGTGTTGCCATTTCAATTTTTCATGCAGCTTAGAAATGGCCTGAGTGTGTTCAGACATGGCTCGAAATATTTAATCCAGCTCTAGTTCAACTACAGCCTAATGTGGTGAGGTCTCTAAAATAGTTTTTTACATATATCTCAAGGGCAGAGATTGCTTGTGTACTTTCTGTGATGTCTAAAATTGCCTCCTTTAGGCTGACTGGTGAGAGGCTTTGTAGAGCAAGAATACCTAATTCCAGAATGTTTAAAAACATAGCTATTGCTTGTGCTTCATTTCCCACTGCTCCCGCACCCAGCTTTATATGATGAAACACACTGACTCCAGCATATGTACTTGCATTTCTTTCCTATCAAGTAATTGTATAAACTGGAAATCACTCGAAACGTGGTACATACTTTTCTAAATGGCTGTACTGGAAGCATGATAAAGGCTGCATTGCAACAATGATTTCTTGATAAATGTTATATGTCTGTGCCCAGTAGAGAGGGAAGTAAAAATGGGATATACATGAAAACAAATAACAGGTGAACTGCTCTGTTACTTAATATTACTTTTCTTGTAAAATGTTCTGTATTTTGCCTAAAAGACTTACTGACCTCTTCTGCTGTGATACTGAAATTGAATGAGTCTGTTTTGATGTGTATCAAGCTGACGTCTGACAATATCCATATAGCTAGATACTGTATGTCATATTTTGTATTGTGGAAATGTGATCATATCTACTAAGCGGAATAAAATCATTGCATTAGCAGACCAAAATATTTATTTATATAAAATCCGTGCAATTTTCCTAAATTACACAGATAATATCAAAGGAGAAAAATTTAAAGTCTTCATCCTGTAAGAGCCCTTTCTGGATAAAAGTATTCCCTCCTGAACAGTTTCTGTTGTGTTTCAGGGATTAGTTCAATAACTTATCCCCCTGGCTATAAGAAAATGCTGAATACTTCAGAACTGAAAGCCTTGTTTTTATTCCCTTTGCTTACTTTGTTTCAGTTTTTTGTGGCTTTGTTCTTTGAGTCACTGCTGACTTGCATGTTAGGACTTTTAAAGAAAGCTGCACATTATCTTGAGAACACAAGTGAGTTAATCTTCCACCTAATACTAAAGTAATATAAATTGCCTTATACTAAGTACTGCTGCTTGTTTTGATTTCCTTGAAGCATCATGGAGAAGTTATGAATACAATTTCTTGTGTAATGGGCCTGACCAATACCCTTAATAGGTAGAGAAAACAGGGAATAAAAAGGAGTCAGAGTCCATCAGATCATATTGTACTAAATATCACTAGGGAGTACATATGTTGACAGCCTGATTGCAATCTCCTGTGATCTGTTCTTCATTCTTTGCCCAGCATCTTGTAATTTAGACCTGAAAAGCTAAATTAAACTCACTTCCAGAAGGTCTGCTGGTAGCACAAAAAGCGACATCAGTACAAAGGGAATTTGCTCTACTCTCACTAGACTATCAATGGAAGTTGTACTGCAGAATCTTGCATGTTTAAGATTAGGAAAAGAAGGGAGGAAAATGGGTGACTATTTTTTTACAGCTCTTTCAGCTGACTCAGAAATTGCAGCTGAGTGGAGTCCAGAGGAGCAGTGACAGCCCTTCCAGCAGAACTCTGGCTCCCACCAGAAGTTTACCTTTGTAAACAGGCACTTCTGACTGCTGTGTGGCTGACTCATTTCTCCATATAATAAACGGCTGCAGATCTGAGTAGTTGCTCTGAGACTGTTTTTCCAACTAGGAAAGTACATAACAAATTCATAAGCAGTGCTGAAAAAATCTGGTGGTGAAATAAGCATTCAGCATTCTTTTAAGGACATAATATCTGCCCTGTGAGAGGGGCAGAAGAAATTGCTTTCTATTTCAGTTCTTGATTATTTCCATTCTTATTTCAATTTAGAGATTGCACTGTTAGTATATCTTACTACCTGTGTCTGATTTCTGGGCATTTCTGATGGCCTGATTTTGAATTCCCTGTGGGAGCTGTTTTATTGCATCATGCATTAAGTGAAGATAAGCTTGTATGTCTGGTTTCTGTGGAGAGGAAACTTGAAGGGAAGAGAAATTTAGCTTTGCTGTCTGAACAGAAACATCTCAGTCTTAAAAGTGGCTAGTCTTTTTAATGTTTGTCTGACCTTATTCACAGGGGATAGCAAATGGTAAAACATAAACATGCTTCCTATTACAGCTCTTCTCAAGGTATGTGAGAGGTCCATTGCTTCAATAACCAGTACATCTGTCCTTGTCTTTATATTTGTACATTATCTTGAAGGATTTAAAAAATGAGTGGTCTGAGTAACCAGTTGAAGGGTGAACAGAAATATTGACAAATTTACAGTTAATTACCTGAACTTCCTAATTTTCCTGTGAATTATTCCCATTTCATCTAGAATTGGTTTGAATAAGTCATCACATTTTATCATGAAAAGTTTATCATTTATAAGAAGTTAAAGCGCCCCGATCACATTCCTCTTTATGGTATAGTATGTGATTTTTATTTGTTTCTGAGTCTGTCTAATAATAATGAAAAGAGTTATTCAAATACTGGATCTATTAATTTTCCATGGTGCAAAACTTTATCTGTGGTGGTATATTTAATATTTCATAGGAAAGTAAAAATTAAAGAAACTTTTTGTATATGTTTGAGAGGCAAACTTTGACCGTCTTATCTGAAATTTCTCAAACACAGCTCTTGTGCAAAGAAAAGATCAAAGAGGAAACTAAGATTTCATGTCCTGAAGATCCACTAAGAGAGCACATTTGCTAGTACGGCTTCAAACAGAAAGACTAGAGAGTGTACACCTCAAGGCCTTTCTGCAACACAAACCGATGTGTTGTGAGTAGTGATGATTGGGAGATCTTCAAAGCTCACTGCTAGTCTGAGCTAAAACACTAAAGTTTAGGAACCTGTTGCAATCTGGGTACGACACCAAAGGAGATGAGCTATTCTTCAGTTCTTGGTGTCTTCAAATAAAATTTCAAAGCTTTTGGCTAAAGTTTTCCTTCCAAAAAGTCAAAATACAAAAAGATTAATAGAAGGAAATATAAGGTGGAATTTGATTACTGAACATCTAGGAGAACAAATCTTTTGAGCAGATCCATTCTTTGGAACAAAGTTGAAATAGTCTAGGCAAAGCAAAATAGGTATTGTAATTCTAATGGCTAAGGAATTTGAAATTGAGGTCTTCAAACTTTCATTTAATATAGTTGCAGTCTGGGCAGCTTTTTGACACTGTGTTGTGATCTTTAGTAGCAGTAGCTAGAATGGTATGACAGCAACATGAATAGAATTGGAGCCTCAATTCTTATAAACACGGGATAAAAAATGCTTATTTTTTTCCATCTTTTCTTTATCTGCTTTTACTATTATATGTGGAAGATTAAAGTGAAAGCACAGGCCTGCAGCTATGGCTTCAACAAAAAAAAAAAGGGTCCAGGACTGAAAGGTTTTGCCAGCCCCTTTTATTTTTATTTATTTATTTTATTTATTGCATACAAATACTGGTGTTTTTTGCTTTCTCTGTCTGAAAATGAAATGTAACCATAAATGTAGATAGAGCCCTGCACCAGCACAGACCTCCATCTATGAATTCTACACAGAAGTGCCCAGGACTGAAAGCTTTCAGCAGCCCTCACATTCCCTTGGCAGGCCATTCACAGGCTTACAAACCCTGGGACTTTGTGGTTTATCTCTCCCCAGACCCAGAAAGCATATGTGCTCTTTGATGTCATGTAGGCTTTCAAGGACCAAATTGTCAAGACTTTGGGAGCATGCCATGCTGTTGTTTGTCTGCCTGTCCTACCACAACAGTATACTTTGCTAACAAATCTTTTTTCCGAGGGGAGGCTCAGGTCAGAAGTACTGAACCCTCTCCTGTGACTTTCTGCTTCAGAAAGGGCTAGGCTCTGGCTGGAGCTTGTGTGGCTTCTGAAATCCAGCCTTGTTGAGGAAGATATAGTGAAAGTATTGGTTTGTTTCTTTCTCTCCTAGTATCATTCATGCAGTTTCTGCTCTTCTTTTGCTGGATGAGAACATGCTAGCCTATGCTTCATTTTGAAAATTAATTTCACTCTTCCAGATAAACCTTTTCTTTTTCAAATTACCAATTGTTAGATTTATTGAATTTATCCTATGTGGAACTTCCAGCTGACTATACAATCATTCAAAAAGTAAATCATCTTTCTGTTGAACCTGGCTGCTTATTATTTTGCCAGATGAAGTTATTCTGTGGGTCAATAGTGGCTGATGGTATTGTTTTTTCCTCTTTTCCAAGAGCTATTAAGTACCAGAATATTTCTACTTGGTGCCAGAATCAAGGTGCCTGCTTAGTTACAGCTGAAAACATGCTCAGTATCAGAAGTGCAGAACAAGATAAATACTTGCATAGGTATGCCGAGCTATACACGTGACATCAAAATCGCATCCACTTACATATCATAGCTTTGATTATTTAATGTAATTATTCACTGTAATTTTTTTAACATCTCTTATTACTACATTATGCTTTGATGTTCTGTTTTATCTTATCATTTTACTTCATTTTGTGAGTAAATGTGTTGCAATATAACAAGGTTTGCTATACAAAAATCTGTTAACTTGGCAACTTTTTAATTGCTTATAAGTCATCAACACATTGTTAATAGATGTATCCAGATGGATTTTTAAGAAAGGTACAGAAAAGGTAAGGAAAGTAAATACAGCAAAAAAGATTATATTGTGTCTCTCAAGGTGCATCCTCACTGTACAAAACTGCTTGATGAAAGAAATCTTTTTAAGGAGCTGTCACTTCTCATTTCATTATATGGGTTTATAAAAAATCTTGACAGCGCCCGTCAGACTATTAGAATTTGTCTTAATTTTCTGGGGGAAATTTCAAGTTTGGTTAATTTGTTTAACACTTATTTGTCGCATTGCTTAATGTTCACTTAAATTAATCTTCTGTGAAGTATAAATTTTCTTAGTGTTTTTTTGTTGCAGTCAATTCAGATTTAGCATGCTTTATGAAAGAATAAAATTTAGTCCTTCATTTTGTATAGCACAATTCTGTCATTTATGTATTTGTTTTAATACCTTCTAGCTCAATATGACTTCTAAGGACTACTCTGAGTAAGCACATAAAATCTTGAGATGAGGTCATGTAGTTTTGGTTTTTGGTTGTTTTTTTTTTTATGATGAACAAAAAAAGAATTATAGGAAGGTAGCTGAAGCAATATGTAGATGGCTGATGCATTCTGTTAAATTTTTGTCTTCTGCTGCTACTAAGCCTCATAGGGATGTAAATTTTGCATGTTCTTGTTTACCTCATTTGATGTTTACCAATTATTAGTTTGGGAACCTTTACTTTTGGAGTTGGTAGAGACTTGGCCCTCTTCTGGAAGTATGCTTATCATCCATGGGGCATGTGGCTTTACATCAGCATTCTACTAGATAAGCACACTGAGTTCCTCTTTGACGTGTGGAAGGTGTTCCTTCATGGTTTCATCTGAATTTAAAGGCAAGCAGACAGGAGAAGCAAGACATAGTGACCATCACAGGTTTGTAATTCTCTGTAACAACTTCTCCCCTGCCTCCTTTGGTGTTCATTTGCAGAAGCTGATAAAGAGAATAATCTGAAAAACTTCTTACTTTCTAGAAGCACTAATTATTCCTTTCCTGTCTGCTCTTGAATATCTGTAGTGTTCATGAAAGGTAGGCAGATACATCCTGCAGTTGACTGAGGAACTTTGAGATCCTACAGTGGTGAACAGCAATAAGGATTCAGTGATTTCTTGCAGATAGTTGGTGAGCCCATAGTGAGTATGGATTGTTTGTGTGGGGTTTTTTTTGACAATCAACAAAAGTGATTACCCCTTTACAGGCATTTTAGGGCAGTAAAGAATACTTTCAGCCCAAGTACAAGCTTTCTGGCAAGTGTCATTTTCATAGAATCTATAGAAGTTAACAGAAGATGTGGGGTAAGGGTACAGAAAAGGAATAATTGTTTAGAAAGGGAGAGAAAAAAGTCATGCAAACCCAGACTCTACCTTCTTGAAGTCAGGAAATGAGGATTAAAAAAAAGTCTTAGTATCTACATTGTTTGAAAAGACCTAAAAAAAAAAAATGTTAGGGCTTTTATTACACATAACTAAAGGCAGTTAAGCATTTCAAAGGAGAATTAATGTTAGATCTAAAATATCCTGAAAGGTTCAAGATTGGGGCTCATATATAGCTTGGCTTTGGAGCCAGTGGACTGGAGAGTAGGACTTGGCGTCATCTTAAGAGAGAGCGCTGAAGGAATGTGGGAGCAGGCTATGGACAGATGGGATAGTATACTTGTAATTTCAAAGGGATTACTTTAGATTTTGTACTTTGACTAAAAAATAGCTGAGAACATTTTTACATCCTTTGACAATTACATGGGGCTCTAGAATGTTCAGCAGGCAAAAATTATTGCCTGTCCTCAGTGAGCAGGAAGACTAACATCTTGAGAGAGGTTCTGAAGAGATCTCAGATCTGAAAGACAAGTTATGTTGTCTGTGTTTTGATTCTTCTTTGGCATTCTGCTTGTTTTATCTGAAAATTATTGATCTTTAATAAGAGCTAAGAGAGAAAAGATGAACAGTGTGATAGGGAGTATACATAAGTAACTTTCCATTTATACACCAATTCACACAATGAATAGTAGTGCACTGAAGAACAGAAAATGAATGTGGATTGATAGAAAAATATGGGTTATGACTGGGTTTTACACATGGTTTCCAAAAAAAATTATTGCTGCATCCCATACCAAGGATTAATTTGCTTTTCTATAGACTATTGTTATTATTGTTTAGAAAAAGCATAGTTACAGTTTTTCACACATGACTACAGCTATAATTATTGATCCTGTTGACCTTTTACAGGATAATTCCAAATCCCAACTGTTCTCAGCTGTTATAAACACAGCTCATGTAGTAAATATTTTTTTCAGCTAGAAGGTCTTGTGAATTCTAAGTATTGAGGGAAATAACATACTTATGTTCTGCCTATGTGTGCATATCAATACCTCTTCAAACAACCATTTTAAAATGCTGCTCAACAATATCTCATAATAGAGGAAATACTGCTCATAAGTATCAGTTTGTTAAAGAGCTCAATTCTGTGAAGGTTTTCAAAAGCAGTATGGCAAGTTTGAGGAGGGTGTAAGTTCAAGCAGTCTTATTTGGTACACAGCGTTGGTTTTGGGCAAAACCTGATGACATTTTCAGAAGCAAGTTCTGGAAGCAAGTTTCAGAAGCAAGTTGCAGGAAACAGCTGAGCTTTTCACTTTGGATGGTGGTCTCCTAGGAGAGTGCATTTAAGGAAGGGCAAAACACTGGACAGAGAGAGAAGAGGAAAAATCCTGCCTGAATGCATTTCTGTGTTTCACTTTGGTATTTTATTTCAAATAGAAGTCTCTGACTTTGCTGCCTGAGATCCCAAACTGACCTTTTTTAATATTTCACCAGCTACAGAACATCAGATTGATGGAACTTTCAGTTCACCCATTACCTATCATACAATTTGCTAATGTTAAGATTTTGAAACTGTACGTTCTGCAAAAGAAGCATTGAATGACCAGTGACATAAAAGCAAGCTTCAGCTCTGTGGGACAAAAGACACACTTGTGAGTTTTCCCCTATTTTCCTCTCTTATTGCATCTTGGTAATATTTTATGGGAAAATATCACCCAAAGAACATTTCTCATCATCATGTGTCTTTCTTGAAGAAGAGCATTTCTTTTCAAATCTACCCTTTGTTCTTATTACTGAGATTTGTTCAGTTTCTGACAGGCTGTGCTGGCAGAAGTTCATTATCTGCTGTCCAGAGATTGCCCCAATGAACTGATAAGAAAAGGCTTGTGAAAATTTTATCACCCCCTCAGATGGGCAGAAATCTCAGACAGCAGCTCCTGGCCCTTGTTTCTACTACCACAAAAGGGGGTATTTGTTATCCCTGTATGCAGCAGAAAAGTTAAGGTGAAAAGGCTAAATTTATGTCCTTCTTTTGATCTTCTGAGGAAAGACAAACTTCACAATGTGTCTCACACACAAACTTCTGAAAACCAGCAGATTTCTCAGTTGAAGGCTGGGTGATTTGACATGTTTACTTTAAAATTTTGATGCCGCCTATGTGTGGGTGACAGAGCAGTGTCACAAACTTAGATCATTATTGGCTAGATGTGAACAATTAAAGACAAAAATCAAGCCAGTTACCCGAATATTATTTTTTATTACTTACAATTGTTATTGTAATATTGTGTCTAATCTTGAATAAATTTGATTTTAACTGGTGGCTGTGTTTGGTTATAAAGAAACCCAACCCAAAAGAATGCACCTGCTATATATCAAGGTCTTGTGCAAGTTTAAAATACTTATCCATGCAGGGAGAAAGAACAATGAAATATGTGACTGACCAAAGATAAATTAGTCAATAAAGTAAAAATGTGTGATTCATAAAGAATTTGTGTCTGTAGATGAAGTATCACCTCATACATTTAAGGATATCTCTGTTTTCCTTTAATTTACTTTCATTTTGTTATATATATTTGAAAAATAATTTTGTCTGTGCAAAGACCTTGATGATTGCCGTTTGCAGGGTTTTTTTAATAAGTCTGAACTGTAGATGCTGTGCACTTTAAAAGCAAGGAAGTGCCTTTGGAAAGAAAAGCTTGGAAGTAGTGCCCTCAGCATAGCAGTAAGGACACTGAAAATGGAAGGGAACCAGTGAAGGTTACCCATAATTAATTTTCTTGAGTAAGGTATTTTGATTCCCCGTCTTTCTCAAATGTAGTGCTTGCTGGGATACTCTGAGGGAGTTCCAGGACAGTAGCAAATATATATGGTTATGCAAGCCCTTTTTGTTACACTTTGGCAATTCTTTTTCTGTGCAAGATAAATCTAAATCTAAGATTTTTTTTTTTTTCCCCTTGTGTTACCTGTGTGCTTTTTTTTCCCCAAGGAAGACTGATGGTACTTAAGGTATTTAATGAGTAGTGGTTTGCACTGACAGAGCATCTATCTAAGATTGTTCTCTTCAGGGAGAAATTGAAGCACAGTGTTTCATCATATTCCAGAAGAGAAGGGTTAGAATTGTGATACAATAACCACACACACCATGGAGTAATTATCCGTTCCAGGTCTAGTCATTGCAATAGCATAATTCACTAAATTAGTTCTTGCATTTTAAGGAAGCTGCAAATTAGCATGTTTGAGCAACAGACAATCTGACTATTACTACATGGAGAAGCTTCCCCTCATGGTGCTGTAATTACATTTTTTTAAAGATGCTAAGCTCTTTTTTAGCAAATCATGCCTTTTTTTTTTTTTTTTTTTTAAAAA
>NDXB01018309.1:33337-57168 GCA_002631895.1 Agapornis roseicollis
TTTTTTTTTTTTTTTTTTTTAAACAACTTTCATACTTAGAATTGCTAAGAGTTTGATTAAGGATCACAGTAATCATGCATACCAAAGACAGGAGCATCCTGCTACACTCTGTTTGAAAGCAGGCCCTAAATAGGTTGGAATGGGGTAGGGGAAGTTGAATGAATCCCTTTCAAAAAGAATATTGTTCTTGTCTTAACATCTATAGCAATTGCTTTGCCTGGATTTACCTACTGGTATGTTGTTAGGTGCTGCTACTGGTATATGTTATTTCCCTGAAGTGCTCACCAAATGCTTAAGGACTCATTTCTTTTTCCACTTTGAAGAGCATTCATCTTGTGCTGACACTAGGCAGGAATGTCCAGTTGGACTCTGTTCAATCCAGTTGACCCTTCTAGAAAGTGAAAACTCTAGGTCAGTTTCAGAAATTATTCCTAACGTAAGGGTTATTTGCTACCAGAATTTATTCTAGGATTCAAACCCAGCTTTACTAATGGTATTGCTGCTTTCATCAGAGGTAATTATTTAAAGAAATCATCCATCCAGAGTACAAGGCCTTCCAAGGTGAATGACTTGGCCTTTGATATGGGATGTACTGATGTTTTTAGGGAAACACAATTCTTTTTGTCTTTTTTTCCAAGCACAGTTTGTTGCCTTTATGATCAGAAATTAACTTTAAGGTTTTTTTGGTTTGGTTTGGTTTGGTTTTCTTCAGTTGAGAAAACTTGAGGAAAATAAAGCAAAAGTCTGCAGGTAGATCCTGTTCTGTAAAGAGGTACAAATAGGAAGCAGTCCTGTTTTAAAGACTGCTCTAGTTTATCTGGGCTCTTGTTTTTCAACTATTCCCTTGGCACCAATGATTAACTGCATGGGACAAGGGTGTGTAGGTGTGGCTGCAGTCCCACTTCTGCCTGAGGGTCATGAATCCATCACTGAACCTAGGTAGACTTTCAATCATCTGTCACTTGGGCTGCCTCTTTCTGTTGTGCCTGTTGCCCCCTGCCTCCATCTCTCTGTCTCTGCCTTGTTGTCTTACTCTGTCTTGGTCATTCTCTGTTGCTCTGCTTTCTTTCTTTCTTTCTTTCTTTCTTTCTTTCTTTCTCTTTCTTTCTTTCTTTCTTTCTTTCTTTCTTTCTTTTTTTATAGCATCTCAAAATATTTAAACAAATTTGACCTAGAGACTTATATGTGAAATAGTTTTCATCTGGAAAACTGTGGGTTTTGTCCCCTGTGAAGGCTATATACATTCTGTATATAAACAGATAATTTGAAAATGTTCCTCTGGTGCATCTGAGTTCAAAGGAGATCTTGGGGACCTGAGGTATCTATACATTTGCTCTGTGATTGTGGCACAGTTGGGATGTGGTCTCTGTTCTATGAGCTGAAGTAATTAGAAATCGGAAAGATTTGCTTTTAGCTTTTTAGACTCACATAATTAAGTTAACTCTCATTTCTGAAGTTCCTTTCAGTGTGAATTTTAGCTTTGTTTCTGTGATAGTTGATTATAACCTGAATTGTAAAGACATTAAATATTCTTTATAAATGTATTTGGTCTCTCTTTAGCTGTTTCATTGTCTATCTCCATCATTCTCTTCATTTGGATTATATAGTAGTGAATTGTCTGTAAATTAAGAGTCAGTTGCCTATGGCTTTTGATTTCTGATAAGACAGACTTGCTCTAGTTCCCCCATTTCCTTGAATGTGTCGAGGCAAGTAGTAGTTGCTGTCCTGTGGAAGAGCTGTGAGCTGGGAATTTAAGATAGTTAGCAGTATAAAGAAGACAGAAGTATTTCTGAGAAGCTGGTTGTTAACATTAGTTATTCTCCTAATGAACCCTTATTAAGGAGCAGGAGTCAGTAGCCTTATGAATTATTATCATGTCTATAAAAGTGATCGACCTAAATTCTGTCTAAACACTGTTAATATTAGAATCACAGAATAGTTAGGGTTGGAAAAGACCTTAAGATCATCTAGTTCCAACCCCCCTGCCATAAGCAGGGACACCCCACACTAAAACACTTTCAGCTGTTCCTCAAGGATTGTATAAGCATTATTGAAGAAATACAGAACTATTTGTGACCCTGTTACTTTGACACATCCCTAAGATCTGATACTGGAATTTGGGGCTTGCAGATTGCTCCAGATCCTGTACAGGTTGTGGCTGGAATCACCAGTTTCCTAAGTAAACAATGTTGGCATATGTCATGGAGTGGGGGGAGACTCTTAGCAAGCAAAGTCTGTTAGGTAAGGATGAAGAATGAAGCAGGGAATTAGGAGCTGCAGAACATTAAGTGGTTTTGTGGTAGCTGCATACCCACTGTTACATAAAGAGATGAGGCTATACTGANGGGAGACTCTTAGCAAGCAAAGTCTGTTAGGTAAGGATGAAGAATGAAGCAGGGACCTATAAGATTTTATAGTATAACATATATAAGAGCTTGAACTGTGTGAAGTTGAGTCCAATTCAAAATAATATATATATTTTACTCTAGATGTATATCACCTTCCCAGCCATGCACAGGAGTCCTTCCTCTTGAACTGAGAAAATTGTACATAGGTGAGCTTTCAAGACTAGAGTTTACTGAACTACTATTTTTGTTAAATGTTGCTCTATCTTCATTTTAGAGATACTGTTATTGTAAGATCATAGAATCATAGTATAGTTAGGGTTGGAAAGGACGTTAAGATCATCTAATTCCAACCCCCCTGCTCTGAGCAGGGACACCTCACACTAGACCATGTCACCCAAGGCTCTGTCCAACCTGGCCTTGAACTCTGCCAAGGACGGAGCATTTGCCAGTTCTTTGAGCAACCTGTTCCAGTGCCTCACCACCCTCACAGTAAAGAACTTCCTCCTTATATCTAACCTCATACCTTGTGATTAGAAGAACTTTTGGGTTTTTTTTTGACTATTTAGTGTGGTGTCTGGCATCAGCCCATCTGAAATACAGGTTTTTTTACTTTGTAAGGCCCTTAATGAGATGGCTTATATTTGTCATAGCAATTGCTTCAAAGTTGTGTATGATTTGGTGATCAGTATTTCTGAATATTAACCAATTATTAATTAAACTGCCTGATTTCTGATTCTAAATTAATTGAACCTAAAAAGCTATGATAATGTGAATTGTGGACAATAGATTTCCTCTATGAACATATGAAAGACAGATAGCCATGCATCCATTCTTTTATCTGCATACTCAAAGATCTCTGCAGTGAAGGATGAACTATATGCACAAAGATCTAGTAGGGGTAGTAGTCAAAATAGCAGATTTATTTATTTATTTATTCATTTTAAGAAAATAACCAAACATGTTGTTGCTGCATGACTGCAATTTCTGTTTAAACCGAAGAGCCAAATATGGTAAACAAACTATACTTGCAGTTTTCAGAAAGATGGGTTTTGTGACTACTGTTTCACTAATCAAAATCATCCTATAAAACAGGAGTATCAAAAAGCACAAGAAAACCCCAAAAAGCCCCACCAAAAAACATTGATAAAGGGACAGAAGAAATTAAAGTAGTTGAAAGCAGTTTTGTGTCAATTCTGGAGTTTCAGAAAGTAAGTCAATAAATAACACCTCATTCATGGCCCATTAACTTGGGTCTATTAAGAGAAAAACTGAACAAGATCAGATGCTGAGAATATTGAGCTTTAGTCTTGATTTTAAGATCTCATCCTAGGCAAAGTTAAATGTCTAATTGCCTGTTGCTAAGAAGCTAATATAAAATACAAGCTTACTAATTGAAGCACTGGAAAAGATGTGTTCACCTGATTGACTGCTGCGTGATCCAAAGGATTTGGAACATGAAAAAATTCATAATTACTGAGAACTGTTACTGTTAGCAGAAAAAAGAAAAAAAATAAGGATTTTTTTCATTAAGATGACCCTTGGGAGTATGGCACAGAGAGATTGATCATTCTCAGTATTGCTGGTGAGACCTTGTCATGGTTTAACCCCAGCCAGCAACTAAATAGCATGCAGCAGCTCACTGCCGCCCCTTCCTCCCCCACCTCCACCATGGGTTGGGATAAGAACAATTTAATATTTAAAATTAAGTAAAACATACTAATAGCAATAATGATAAAAAGAGTGAGGGGGAGGGGGTGGTGTCCACGAGAAATCTCCCAGCAAATAGCAATGATGCACAGTACAATTGCTCACCACCCACTAACTGATACCCAACCTGACCCAAGCAGTGATCGGTGGCTCCCAGCCATGTTCCCCCAGTTTCTAGGTTGAGCAGGACATTCTGTGGCATGGAACATCCCTTTGGCCAATTTGGATCAGCTGTCCTGGATATGCTTTCTTGTGGCTGTAAGGATTAAACAAAATAATAAATTATTATATATTCTTAGTTTTTCTCTAATTAGCTTCTAAAACAGTATTTGTATGTATTTATCACTGTTAAAATTCTTATGCTTTAAGACATTTTTTCAGGGAATTTTGCAACTAATATTTAAACTTCATCGTTATAAATCAGAATAATATCTTTTAATTATTTGAACTAAATAAAGGGCTACTTATCTTCCAATCTCTTTCATATGGGTCAACTTTTATTTTCTAATATTTTACCTGCTTTGAAACCTCAATTATTTACTTATCATTAATGCGTTTCATCTGAGATTTTCTGGTCAGTGAAGTGTGGTCAATTTCATAGATGTTGGATTCAGGTCTGTAAATACTATAGGACATACAGGGTTATACCTGGTGAAATTTGAAATCTAGTTTTAAGTTTGCAGTAAGTTTCAGGGGAAAAAAGAGAACAGCTTAAGTTTTATGGAAAAATTATCCTATTTCTGTGGTGTATATTATAAAAGTGTTTTAAGATAAATAATTTGGGTGATGTCTATACACTTTGTTTTCCTTGAAACTTTCCATCCATACTTAGCACACCTTCAAGTATAAGAATAGCTCATCTTAACGCTTAGAAAAGTACTTATTTGTGTATCAAGAGGCTAGCTTGGCTGAACAGGAAGCTGTTGACCAAACTCCCATACAAAAAGAACATATACTGGAGATGTAAATGAGAACAGGCTGCAGAGAGGGAACTTAGAAACATTGCCTAGGGTTGCAGGGATGGTGTCAGAAAAGCTAAAGCTCAGTTAGAATTGAAATGACAAGGGATGTTGTAGATAATAAGAATTGAACAGTGAAAGAATAAATGAAGATATGGGTTCATCATGAAACAAGCCAGGCATTTAGTGCTATAAAGGATGCAGATAAGTTGGAGACATTCAGCACCTTCTTTGCCTCTATATTCAATATATTCAATATATTCAATCAAGGCTCCCAAACTTTAATATCTAGACACAAATTTCAGAGGAACAAGCAGTGGAAGTCGATCAAGTCAGAAATCTCTACTATTTCTAAAATGGTGTGCATTGAGGAAATTCCCCAATGACTAGAAAAAGGTCACATTGGACTCATTTTTGCAAAAGGAAAATGATGATGAAGAGAACCAAAAGCCAGCTTCACTTTGTTGATGAAGAAGTCTTAAAAATTACTTAAGGGATGTTTTAAGTTCTTTGTAAAAAAATAAGTATATCTCTATGTGTATATTTTCTGTTAGTGTAGTGTTAATACATTTTCTGTACATCTTTAAATAATTCTTGATGTCTTGTGTTTTAACACCCTAGTTTGAAATACTTGAGAATAGTGAGTTTCTGATAGAAATAGCTTTGATAAAACATTTGCTTTAAAAAAAATCTTTTCAACTTGGAGATTTCTACACTTGCCTCATCATAAACTGAATGTCAGGCTATTTGTAGAATATGCCATACGTTATTTTTTTCTTTAATGTGTGTGAAAAATGTAATATGGGAGAAGAAAATTGGCAGTGGGCAAGAATTACTTCTTTGATAGTGGGTAGAGAAGATATTTTAATAGAATCTGTGGAACCTGCTAATTTCATCACTTCAGAGCCGCTCAAATTCTTGTGAAACAGGATCAAAGATCATACTAATTGTGAAATGCAATGCATTATATCCATTTAGAACGCTCAATGCATATTCCATGCATAACTGTTGTAATCAATTGTTGTGTCTTGCCAGGAATAAGTAGTAGAACATGGAAGAAATAAAACAAAAGAAAATTGCATGTTAATTATATCTTAAGAAATGTCCTATAATATTTGTGAACTTGCTGGTGTCAACATTGTGTTCTATTCAAAAGAAATAATTAACATAGAAGACATTCTTACAAATTTCCCTTTGGGGAAATGAGAAAGGGTAGCCTTGTTCCTGCATGTGAACTTCTGTTGACTTCTGTGGTACTATAAAAACATGTCTCTCACGCCTTCAATTTCAGATATGCCATTGCTTGCGACACCAGTTGTTGGATCGCATCTAGAATATTGCATGCAGTCTTGCACCACTTAACACAGGGAAAATATTAATAAACTGAGGAAAGTTCCAGTTAAGTATGAGCTGGGTGCATGTAAAGTTTTAAAGTTTCCATACTTAGACTGCTTCTGGAGCTGGTCTACACTTCTATGGACAGATACACTTTTCTCTCAAATTTATGTATGTCAATTTAGACTGATAGCGGGTTTTACTTGAGAAACATGAGACCTGTAGTAGGAGTGTAAGTTTCTTTCAAATGACCTTAGTTGTCAGGCATTAAAGATTATATTTACAGAGAACTGATAGCCTGTGTTAGAGAAATAGAAATGTAATAGCTGATACAAAGCTGATAAAAATTTGCAAGTCTTTAGTAAGTCAAATCTTTTTAGGTGTGATCTTCCTTCATATCAATTGAATGGTTGGCTGACCTATTTATTATATATAAATTAGTAAATGGGGCAGGTATTGAGACAAGGATGACTTATGCTTCTAGAAGTGAACAAACTGAGGCATCAATGTGCAACGTGCCTGTATATGCTGGTGAATTACAAACCTTGTAATAGTACTTAATTTTTTCCCCTCCACAAATCTTATTTTACTTTGTTGTTGGTTTTCTTTCCTTCTCTGAGAATAACTGCTTTTCTCGTACCCCAACTGACCATTTTTTTTCCCCCACCACCTTTAATTAGTTACAATAAATCAAGTAACACAATGTGATTACTAATGTTGGATGAGATGAGCAAGCCTCCACAGGGACTACAGAAAGTTGTTGTGGGGGTGTACAGATATGTTGACAGGCTTTTTATTTTTTTTCAAATCCGTTTAGCCAGCTGATATCTTCAAAAAAGCTCACCTAGCTGACATATGCATATATTAGGAAACTATGATTTATTTGTTTCCCTACCTTCCATCCATTCAATCAGATGTTAAGACTTTTCATCAGAAAAACAGTCAGGTTGTTTCTGTTATTTCCATGCTGTGTATAAGAAGAAAGAGAAAGCAAAATGACAATGTCTATTGGAAGAACCTCAAGGAAGAAGGCACTTCTGAAATGATTAGATTTCAAAAATTAAATAGGACAGCTAGATATACTTAACAGACTGATACTAGTTATATAATACAACATTGCTGTCACATGGAAGTCACTTCCAGAACTGAGAGAAAGAAGTGAGTGGGAACAGGCCAGCATGGATTTGAGAAGAATAAATTGAACCTGACTGACTTGATTGCTTCCTGTCAAGAAATGTCTAGGTCTGAGAACCATGGGTGAGGAGTGAATGCATGATAGCATCAATTATTTCAAAGATATGCAAAAGTCAGTATTTTATCTATTAATTTCAAAATCCACATTCTTTACCTCGCTTCTCACCTACATCACAGTTACTCTTGAGATTTCTACTTCTCAAAGTTTTCATAGTAAAAATAAGCATGTGTATTTACACATGAGTATAAATTCATGTGACAGTGAATAATGGGTGATTGTATTTTCTGTGCAGTTTATTGTGCTCTCTCTAATGTCAGTCATTATTCTAATCTAACATGGATAGCATTTTCAGATTGATGTGTTTAAAATTAATGAGGCATTTCTTTTCTCAGTGAAGGAGCTAATAAAGAACACTTTCCTATGAATTATGTAGATGAATTAATAAAAATCGGCTTAATTTTCAGAGTTTTGTGATTTTCTTCTTTCTAGCAATGCATCCCAACATTTAGAGGCTGAAAGAGCTGCAGTGACTGGAATACTAAATTGTAATGAAAAAATGTTTATTAGAAAAGTAAAAAAACAATGGTGTCTTTCTTCAAGGAATAATAAGGGAAAGCTTAGTTATATGCATCAACTTTTCAGTGTAGAAAAAAAAGGTTAAAGTTACTTTTTTTTTTTTTTAATAATTCAGGAATTCTAAATTTTGGGAATAATTTAAGAGTTCCATTATCCACATAATTGAATATGGTCTTGAAAACTAATAGGGTTTTTTTTTGTTTTTGAGAAGATTGCTGGTATACTGTAGGGGTAATTNAAGGTTAAAGTTTTTTTTTTTTTTAATAATTCAGGAATTCTAAATTTAGGGAATAATTTAAGAGTTCCATTATCCACATAATTGAATATGGTCTTGAAAACTAATAGGGTTTTTTTTTGTTTTTGAGAAGATTGCTGGTATACTGTAGGGGTAATTTCAGTTGGTTGAGAACATAATCTTGTATATCAGAACTGTGATGTGTTGTCCACTTGTATACATTTTTTGTCATCTGGGCATGTTGGGTAAAGAGGCATATGTGTGACAGTTGCTGATTGCAGAGAATCACATACAACATGAATGTGGCTGAGAGAACCTGCAGATTCTGGAACAACATGAGATGAAATTTGATATTCACCTTGAACTGTAAATTGTTTCCTGTGCAGCTCTCAAATGGATCACAAGAGAAGAGAGCAAAAACTGGAAATAAAACGAATAAAAAAGGATAGAGAGGTTTTGGTGTATTTTTATTGTTTGAAAATAATTGTATGAACCTGCTGCTCATCATAGTAATATTTTGATACAAGAAGGGGGAAGAATCTTCAAATCATGTCTCTAAATATCAATCTTGGAAATGAAGCTCACCCTATGATCTCCTAGTGAGGTCTATGTATGTAACAGATACACTAGAATATTGTAACTTTGTAAAGTCTTCAGATAGAATCATAGAATGTTTTGGGTTGGAAGGGATCATAGAATCATAGAATAGTTAGGGTTGGAAAGGACCTTAAGATCATCCAGTTCCAACCCCCCTGCCATAAGCAGGAACACCTCACACTAAACCCCCCAAGGTTTCATCCAACCTGGCCTTGAACACTGCCAGGGATGGAGCACTCACAACTTCCCTGGGCAACCCATTCCAGCATCTCACCACCCTAGCAGGAAAGAATTTCTTCCTTATATCCAATCTAAACCTCTCCTGTTTAAGTTTGAACCCATTACCCCTTGTCCTGTCACTACAGTCCCTAATTAAGAGTCCCTCTGCAGCATCCNTAAGTTTGAATTCCCCTTGTCCTGTCACTACAGTCCCTAATTAAGAGTCCCTCTGCAGCATCCCTATAGGCCCCCTTCAGATACTGGAAGGCTGCTAAGAGGTCTCCACGCAGCCTTCTCTTTCCAGGCTGAACAGCCCCAACTTTCCCAGCCTGTCTTTGTATGAGAGATGCTTCAGTCCCCTGATCATTTTCGTGGCCCTCCTCTGGACTTGTTCCAACACTTCCATGTCCTTTTTATGTTGAGGACACCAGAACTGCACACAATACTCCAAGTGGGGTCTCACGAGAGCAGAGTAGATCTTAAAGCTTATCCAGTTCCAACTCCCTACCATGGGCAGAAGCACGTTCCACTCGACCAGGTTGCTTCAAGCCCCATCTCAACCTGACCTTGAGCACTGCCAGGGATGGGGCAGCCACAGCTTCTCTGAGCAACCTGTTCCAATGTCTTGCCACCATACTTTACATACAAACAGAATATTTTAACGTAATGATACTGGTTTTATGCATTTTTTAGAATTTATTTTGCCTAACAAAATTATTTTCTGAACAATATCTATTCCATTGTGGTTGTGCTTGGGAAGATCTATTGTTTTCATCTGATGACCCTTTTAATGAATAATCTCCATCACTGTCCCAGTTTCTTGATTTCTGTAAAGAATGGCTGTTTACATCAGATTAACCTGAGAGTATTCTTTGGTATTTTGGGGAAATTAGATTCAATTGTATGCCAGTTTGGCACTGATTGAGCATAGAATCTTTGCTCTTCAAATGGCTACAGAATTATTTCCAGGAAATAAAGCAAACTGTCTGTCCATTCTGCAAAGCATCCACTCTTAACTGCAAGTGCTCTGGGCTTATTAACTTAGATACGGTCCTATGTTAGATACAGCTTGATATCTCTGGCTAGGAGCTGGCTAAGGGCAATAGTGTGCCCAGCAGATATGTTTGTCTTTAACCACATAAATATTCTTATGCTTATGGTTAAAATAGCTCAATTTTTGTAAAATATTTCATTAACTATATGCATGTGTATACACTTGCAAGCATATATTTGACTGTTCTGATCTGGATGATAAGATTTTGGTTTTAATGACTTATGCAATATTTTCAGTGATCTGAAGTGAAAAGATGAACTGTTTAGTGAATAGTATATTTTTATATTAAAGTATTTGTACCTGTAATGTCACATTATAGACTCGAACACACAGTGGTCTTATGAAAAGGTGAGTAAATAATGTGTTTCTTAACACAGAAATTCCAGCAGAGGTGTGTAGAATTACTAACACTTGGTTCAATCTTTTACACATGTGGGTAATTCGGTCTTGCCAGTGATAAAGCAAGCTAAATTACTGCAGTTTTCATCTTCTTCCATCACGTTCCAAAGAGTCCAGAAACACTGACAAGTTATTTCACAGTTTATTGGGAAGGAACTGGAATAAATCATGCAAAAAGAATCATAGAATACATTTCTAGAAGACTTTGCAACAGCAAACTGCTGTATCTGTGAAGAAATGGTTGCTGTCAGATACAGCTTTTCATTTTGATGGCCTACATTAGGTAACCTTGAAAACTTTAATCCTCTGAGCTGACTTTGTGATGAATTAACATCCAAAAAGGATTACATGCTTAACTACCATCAGCTGTCTCACTGAATTTCTTTGCAAAATTGTAAACTTCAGGGAAAGCAACATTATAAAAGTCTTTCTATGTTAGCTTTTTTTTTTTTTCCTTAGGTCTTCCCCTACATTACTTAAGGATTTTGAACCTTTATAGTACTTAGATCCTGCATACCCTCTTTTTTCTCACCTTTATTGTTCCTTAAAGCTTGCCATTCTAAATGTCTTTCTAAATGTCATCTTGTACAGCTGCCAGCTATACAAGCAGAAATGCAGAATAACTTCTCTAACTGTTGCCTATTAAATTTACACTGAATTTAGATGATCCTGTCATTGAAACAACATCTGGGCTACTACATTCCTGTTTAGTTCTGCCAAACATTTTTGAGCAACAGTGTGAATAGAGAATGTTTTTCTACTAGATATGAAGTAATTAATCTTCATTGCTCTGCATGTGTAATTATGCAAATATCACCTTTGGAAACTTACTGTATTGATTATGGAAGAGAATACAGGTGATGCAGTGCTCTCACTAACTTAAGTATACAAAAGACAGAGGTGGGAGTGAGAGTAGAACTGATGATGATAATGTTTCTACATAGTTTTAATCTTCCTAGTAATACATCAAATAAGCAAAAAGTAACTCTTTCTGCTTTTTAGTATTCTTAAGCCATTTTGAGTTCAAATTATGAACAGTTTGAGAGGGGGCTGTTTCCTCCAGATTGGAAAATCTTCCTGTTTAGGATCTCCTAAAGCATCTTAAGAAATATAATTTAATATATACAGCATTAAAAAATTCAGCTCTTTAATATAAAAAATAAAGAACTCTCATCTCTGAGAGCAGCAGAGAAGCAGCTTCTAGAAATCTAGGTCATTATTAAGCTAATCAAATCACACTTTTAAATCTCAAAACCAGTGTTGATTAGGATTTGTCCTTTTGTACAATAGGATGCAGCAAGCTGGATTGCACTCCCAATGAAGTTATGATCTCATTCACAAAACTGGTGTAAATCATTAGTGATTACAGTAATTAATGAAAGGCAGTGTAGATGACACCACTACTTAAAATGGACTAAAATGAAATTTAGAATAATGATTTAGTTTCAGACATACAAGTTTATTGGTTCTTCTCTATATAATGTAAAAAGAAGGGAATGGTAATTTGGTTTGGAAGGGTTGTCCAGAGGTATTCTAGTGCAAGCTTTTGCTATAAAAAGGTCTATTTAGATTAGGTTGCTCAGAGCTGTGTCCTGTTGTTATGTGCTCCCAAAAAGAGTCTGGTGCTGCCTTCACTTTTTCCTCCAATTAAGTAGCTGTAGACAGAAGTGAGCGCTCTTGTTGCCTGAGCCTTCTCTTCTCCAGGATGAAAAGGCAGAGCTTTCAACATTTCTTCATAAGTTATGTTCTCCAGCCCTCAACCATCCCAAGACAGTGGCCTTCCTCTGCACTTATTCCAGTATGCCCACATTATACTTGCACTGGAGAGCCCCCGACTGGATGCTGTACTCCAGATACATTGGACTGGCTGGCTACCCTCTTGACACTACACTCCAGGGTGTAGGGGCTTCTTTGTGGCAAAGATGTGCTGTTACACAGCTAGTCTTCTGCTGTGACCTCCAGACCCTTTTCTGCAGAGCTGCTTTCTGCACAGTGACCCCAGCCCCAGCCTTTAAATCTTCCAGTCCAGCAAATTTTATATCTGCTTCATTGCTTAGCCAGCCTGTAGCTTATGGATGTTGTGATAACAAGCGGTTGTGATAACAACTAGAGGAGACTTTCAGAGACCTTGCTAAAATCAAGTTATAAACATCTGCTGCCCTTCCCTTGCCCACAGCACCAGTAAGTTTATCACAGAAGGCCATGGTATTGATCAGACATGACTCTTCCATGATACAGCCATGCTGGCTGTTGTCAATCATGTTGTCTTTCACTTCTTAAAAAGTGCCTTAGAAAAGGATTTGCTCCATGGCCTCCCCCGAGACTGATTTAAGGGTCCTTGGCCTTCTCTTCTCCAGGCTAAACAGCCTGAACTTTCTCATCTTCACATGGGAGATGCTCCAATCCCCTGATCATCGTCGTGGCCCTCTTCTAGACTTGTTCCAACAGTTCCATGTCCTTTTTATGTTGAGGACACCCTAACTATTCTATGATTCTATTTTTTTATGGTCTTGCAAAAAAATCCCAAGTGATTTCTATATATCAGAGCATTTGTTTCTTTGTTGAGATGATGCTTGCTGAATTTGTGAAAGCACTAGTTCTTGAAGTACCATGTCTGTGTTATTTCAGCAAGACACTATTTTTTTTGTTGTTGTTGTTGCTTTTGACCGAGTTTAAATCATGATCTTTTGTTTCTGAAATATCACAGATTATCCTTAGAGGGGGAGTTTTTCCAAACCCTTTGAAAATAGGAACACAGATTTCAGTGTTTTACCTCTTACTGAATGTCACATGTGAGAGAGATACAGTGGATGTTTCAGTGATGAAAAAGTTTCAGTCAGGGCTTGCATTATTTTACATGCTAGAGAACTCTGCATGAGATACATATCTATAGAAAACCACAGTTTTGCTACTGCCACTCCCGGGTTCATTTGTCAGTGCTGTGATGAATTCTAATTCTTAGTGAAGAAAAGTCCGGGGTGTAGGATGCTACATTCATGAAAGGGGGATTTGTGATGAGAGGATCTGTGTGCCAAAGACTTACAAGAATTTTATACCAGAACTGACATTAATATCAATTAACAAGAGATAACAAACCACTGTTTATCATCCTGAAATTGCTTGTGAAAGCATTGACACTTTTTACTCATTGCAGATAAATGTTAAACCAAAGCATATTTGCTGACTTCCATCCTGCCCTGTTTGCCGAAAGCAACACCAGCAATTCTGAATTGCACTTACCTTAGAACATCACTGCAAAGTGAAACAGCATATGTGCTGAGGGAATTAGCTGACCTGCCCAGTTGATGGGACTGGTCAAGTCAAGTTTTAAATTGACTCCAAATGTTACGTCAGACTGAAGTTTTTTTCCATGTCATATTTCAGATGCTGACTGCTCAGGCTTGAAGTTTTGATTCAAGCACAGATATGAGCTGACAATTACTGTCTGTAGGAAGCCTGCCTTGAGAAGGAGGAGTATGTCTTCAACGGGTACTGATTATCCTTTGGATAAAGTGCCAGAATTGCCTTCAAACCACTAGTTGAGGCCTAAACTCTTTCTAGATATTCAAAGAATGTTTGTGTTTATAATCAAACAAAACATTTCTCACATATATTTTTTTCTAATTCCTGCTGCTTTTTATTCTCAAACTGTGATAAGTGTTCACTTCATGCATGGAATTTTATGTGCAAGTTTGTGTAATTTATATTAAATGTAGAAATTGAATTTTATGAAATGCAAGACATTTGAACATCCATTGTCTCTTTCCTACCTTGGGAACTTTTAATAGCCTCCATTTTGCTCTCAAACTGCAAGGTTAATGCTTTGATACCAGTTCTTAAAACCCAAAGAATTACTGTTACTGCCTATATACATATTCCTTCAATACCAAATCTAAAGGTAAGGAAAAGAAAAATCTTTGATATTTGCATACATTTTCAGAAGTTTCCCTAGTCAGAACACAAGTGTGAGTAAAATTATACCAAACAAGCCCTCTGTCTACAAAAAGTGGTATGAAATTATAATAATAACTAAATGTGATTTTTGCATGTAAAATCAGTTTAAGAAAAATAAAACAAAGCTTCCACCCCAGTGTAGAATGAGGTGTAACGCTTCAAAGTGTTATTTAAGCATGTGTTTATCTGTTTCATAATATGTTTTATATTTGTACCCATCCATTTTGTAAGTTTAGTAGCATATTAAATAGCATATAGAAAGACCATTGTCTTTTAGCTTTGTTGATTTTAACTCATGTTCTATCCTCCATGTGTCATCTCCTTTTTATAGGGAATAACACAGATTCAAGCTCAATTTTTTAAAAAATTATTATTATGTAAAGCATAAGAAGAATGCTCTGGTAGAAAACTTCCTCTCTCCTCTTCCCGCCTCCCCTCTCCCCCCTCACTTTGAAGCAGGTGTAGGGTTTTCTGTTGATTTGTACCCGTGTAATTATTTAGAAAGAAATTTGCTTAACCACTACCAAGTAGCCTAAAAATAACAGTTGTAGTGAGGCAGGGATGAAGCACTGTCTCTCCATCAGCTGGTTATAGAATTACTTTGGTTCTTTTTTCAAAAGTTATGATGTAAAATCCATCATTTAAAGTATATAGTCCGGTGTGTTAAAAACATAACTGATTTTTCTTGGTACAAATATGCCCAAGTAGTAAAATCTGAAACTTCTGTTTGATGTTGTTATTTTCAGTACAGCTTCATAAGTGGCTGTGTTGTATTAGTGCTTTATATAAGGATTAGTACACCACATCCTTTCCTCCCCCTTCCCTTCCCTTTATTTTCCAGAGCAGGACTGAGAACATAAAAAACTGCCAACAACAAAAACCAAAAAAACCCCAACCAGATGAACAAAAAGACAAAAAAGTGCACTCTTTGCTAGATAGGATAGGATAGGTTTTTGACCTGGGGGAGTTCTCAGTGGTGATTTGGAGAAAATTCCAGGAGCAAACTCGCCAACAAAGTTTTCAAGTTGACAAGCAGGTATTCTTTATTGCGGCGCCTTGAGACAGGGAGGATAGCTCCTCCTAATGTGTATCACCGTATTGCTACACAGGCCATCCTTATATGGTCACTGGGCATACATACATATTCATGAGGCTACACATGAATTACATCATTTTCCAAAAAGTTTTCTGCATGCATACAAAAATGTGGTGGTGGTNTGCGGCGCCTTGAGACAGGGGGGATAGCTCCTCCTAATGTGTATCACCGTATTGCTACACAGGCCATCCTTATATGGTCACTGGGCATACATACATATTCATGAGGCTACACATGAATTACATCATTTTCCAAAAAGTTTTCTGCATGCATACAAAAATGTGGTGGTGGTCTTTGAGGGTCATTTTCTTCTTCCAACAATCTTCATAACTTCTGACAGTCTTTGGAAATCTATATGGTTGCAGTAACTTAGTATTGGCTTTTGTGGGTAGAAAGTCAGAGTGGTTTCATTGCATGATGAAATAAAGGAAGATTCTCTTTCTAAGTGTAAATGGTGCTTATCATGTAAGCTGAAATGGTATGTAATTTTGAATGGCTACTGTGTTTATGTCATTCCCTCTTTTGTGTAGACAGTGTGAAGAAACTGATAGACCCTTAGGTGAGAGGATTTGGCTGGCCTGTTATTACAAAGATGAAAAATGAAGGGCATGTATCTTTGTACTCTACTGTACATATCTTCTGATTGCTTTGATTTTAGTCCTGTAGACATAAAGACAAAGATTCAGATACATACTCTTCACCAGATTTTTTAAACACCTTTACAGATTTTGAGCAGGAAGGTTGGCTCTGCATCTGCAACCACATTGCCTACGATTCTGGATGATTATTTGAAGTGAGGAAAAAAAAAAAAGAGGGCTCGGTTGATTGTGATTGTGAGGGCTCACAATCGTTTGGTGATTTAAGTAACTATTGTAAGTAGTAGCCATGTAGTAAGTTCAAAGAAAGAGAAAAGGTGGACAAATATGTAGTTTATTTTCTGTCTGTGAAAATACTCAAGTGATAAATTACAGCAGGATGCAGGCCAGAACTTGAAATCTAAAAGTTGCCTGGAGAAAATCTGCCCCACATCTAGATTTCAAATTGCCTGCTGCACTGGTAGTAAAGTGCAGCCGCATAACTTTTGTGTGTCAACTTTGATAAGCATCAGGAAGTAATGCATATCAGGGAGTCTGTACTTTAGTGACAGTTTTATGAAACTAGGTGGCACCCTCAGATTTTATACATCAGCAGGACATTGACTGATGCAAGTTGCAGGTCTGAAAATAATTTTTCTTTAAACTTTTCTACAAAAAAAAAAAAAGAGAGAGAAAAAGAACTACAAATATCATATTACTGCCAAAAAAAGAAAAAAAAAAAAAAGAAAAAAAAAAAAAAGAAAAAAAAAAAAAAGAAAAAAAAAAAAAAGAAAAAAAAAAAAAAGAAAAAAAAAAAAAAGAAAAAAAAAAAAAAGAAAAAAAAAAAAAAGAAAAAAAAAAAAAAAAAGAGAGAAAAAGAACTACAAATATCATATTACTGCCAAAAAAAGAAAAAAAAAAAAAAGAAAAGCTTATTTAGAAATTCATAATGGGACATGTTTAGGAAAAGTGTGTGGTTAAAGTAATTCTGTGTGCTGGGGACTGGGTGCTTTTCTGTTCACAGTCCAGAATATTCCTGTGACAGTGATTACCAATGCAATACTTTCAAAGAAACTACTATATCTCACTATTTTCTTTTAACACTGTGGTAATGGAGAATATGTGGATTGTATGTGGTTTTTGTTAAAGGTCTTCCGTTCAGAGTGCTTTCCAGAAAAATAAGAAATGTGGTTTCTTTGCATCAAACACCCCATCCTACTTTGCAAGACTACATGGAAAGCAAGAAGCTAAGAAATGACTGTGCCTATCCCTGTCCCTACTGATAGTGTGAGACTGGGCAGAAAGACCTCTGTAAATGCATGAGCGTGAGAGAGACCAGCTCAGCTTTTAGAGTATTCAGTGTGCAGAGGAGTCATGATTTCAGTTAGGAGCCAAAAGGGACGAGCTGACAAGTATTTGTGTCATAGGCTTTAGCTCTATGTTTTAGAGCTATTTGCTTGTTGAGCATCAGATTCTGCTAAAGTCTCTGGTGATGGTGGGTGAACATCCCACTATATGCAGATTCTGCATGTAATTTCAACTGCTGTAAGAGCAATGGAGCTTTGTGCTACAGAGAGAGAAAAAAATCACTCTTGTGCAGCTGCTGCTCAGTTTCTTGTCTGAGCTCTGCTTGGATTTAGGTGGAGAGAATTTGCAAGAACCCAGGTTGTCATAAACTAGCTGACTTGCGTATTTGTCTTGTGGATGAAAAGTTATTGTCTTATGGATGCAAAATCGTTCTCTGGATTTCCAAGTGGAACTATGCTTATACTGATATTGGCTCCTGCTATAATAATGAACAAAAAAACACAATTGATCTTTGTTTTCTGTTGTCAGGTTGATTAAGAAATACAAACCTTGACTCTGTTTTTAGATATTAATGTTTGCTAGCATGTTACCAAAAATGTGCTGCAAATATAACCTAGGTAGTAAGACTACAGATGTTAATGTTATTAATTAATAGTATCAAGTTATCATCATCATTTTAAATGCTAGATCATTCTTCATTGCAGTGAAGAACACTGGCAGTTTTCCCATGGAAAGCTGTTCTGAAGAAGTGAAAATTTTGTGATCATTCTTGTTTCCAAATATTGAAGACAATTGCAACTGTTCCAGAGATATGCTAGAGAAACTACCTCAGGTAATGTTTCATGTTTAACATTTAAAAGTTATTAGAACAGTGAGAACTCATTATGTATCTTAATACGTTTATGTTTCTGTCAGAAAGGTAGACAGATGTACTTGATCTGGAAATTGCGCCTGTTGATAACATTAAATGGGAGGTATACACTAGACAATGTTATGTCTGATATTTCAGAACAGTGAACTGACAGAATGGCTGTGATGGGATGTATACAATATGTTACCAGGCTAACCTGGAAACCCAGTTTAGCAGTGTAGATAAAATGTGCTGAACTTTAAATGTCACTGAAATTAACACACATTAAAGATTGAGTTTCACCTGAAGCAAGCAGTTAATTACTATGGTGAGTCATTATCTATGTAGGTGTGTTTTTAATTGAGTGGAAAAGATTATCTAGGAAGACTAGTTCTGTAAATATTCTTGTAAACTCAAATCCCAAACTTTGGTGGCAGATAAGGTGAACATCACTGACATTCCTGTTTTTCTCTATCCT
This sequence comes from Agapornis roseicollis, assembly GCA_002631895.1. Lineage (NCBI taxonomy): Eukaryota > Metazoa > Chordata > Aves > Psittaciformes > Psittacidae > Agapornis > Agapornis roseicollis. The sequence continues at coordinate 52,223 of NDXB01018309.1, forward strand.
GTTTACTGTCACAAGTGATAATGAAAGTTAGAAAACAGGCATGATTACAGAAATGTAAGGGTAAGAACAGGGACATCATGGTACTATGATTTCTGAAATGGCTTTTCCATTCTGCGTGCCCATCAATGCTACTGGTGTTGCTTAGCTCTCATTATTAAGTACTATCACCTTAGTGTTTTTTTTTTTTTCTTATAGGCTACCTAGAACAACCTTTTCTTTATGTATNTTTCCATTCTGCGTGCCCATCAATGCTACTGGTGTTGCTTAGCTCTCATTATTAAGTACTATCACCTTAGTGTTTTTTTTTTTTCTTATAGGCTACCTAGAACAACCTTTTCTTTATGTATGTTCAGATGTCTGTTTTGCTCAGCAAATTTTTATCTAAAATAAATTTCATGGGAAGGCTTTCGGTCATACTAAGGACTAACTTCTTTTTTAGAAAAATATATTGGAACTCCAGAGCAGATGCATGTTTACTAAGATACAGAGTGCTCCAGAACTATTGACTCTCCAGTCATGTGGTGAGTGTTGCTTGTATTATATCACCTAAGAATATCTCTGTTTGACAATGAAAAGAATGATTTGAAACAATTAACCACAGAACACGGTAAATGAAGTTTCCAAGAATTAAATACCTCTAGCCAACTTTGTTATAGTAGTTTTTGTTAATGTCATTTGCAGCAATTCTAATACTAAGAAAAAAATATTGTCAAGTGTAAGGAGATGTATATTTATATTTCATTTATTATAAACATTAAACCGCAAGAAACTATGTGGTTTTTCTTTTGTCATCAGCTTTGAAGATGATTATTTGCTCATTCTCTCTTGTTTCGTTCTAGCTTGCAGTTGCTAGTGATTCATCATTGAGTCATCTCAATAATTTCTTAGCTGATAGCTAATTCTACTCTTTATATAAATATAATTTCAGTTGATATCATTGACATTTGAGTCTCTGTGCATTCATTAAGCCTGCAGACTATTTAAACAATGAAGTGATTTGATTATTAATAAGAGAAGCTTTCAGAGTTCAGTATTTCTGTAGATATATTTTGTGTTATGCTTATTCATTATATACTTTAAATTTCAGAAGAAAAATTTATTATGTTATTGGAATTCCTGTGTAAGGAATTGATTATTTTTCAAAAGGAGCAATTGGAGATGTGGGAAATCTAAAGTTATAAAGGCAAATTTATAACTGGAAATGGAAAATCATCATTATGGTGATGGGGTTGAGTTGTCATATGTCTCTTTTTCAGATTATCTGTCTAATGTAGTTAGCTATAGTAAGCAAATATTTGATAGTAACAACCTACTTAATAGAATGTTCATGAACATTCCACTGTGGGTAGGAAAGGAGACAATCTCCTGTAGCTGGCCAGTCTTGTCAAGTGTGACTGAGAATGTTAAGGCAAAATGTTAACAAGTAGAGAGTACTTATTTTTAAGACTGAGAAGAACTAGCTGGGGAAGGAATTAATGTAGGAAATTCTTTTAAAGTGTCACAGAAACATCCTATAAACAGCTAGAATTATGTCAGTCTTCACTGCTAGATCTTCACTTCACCCCCACTGAAATCTTTCACATTCAAACTCCTTTGTAAAACAGCGTGAGTTTTCTGTGCTATGACTAAGGTGAGCTTTATCTGGTAACTACTTTATGAAGCTCCTATTAATTATAAAAATCATGATTGAAATTAGTTTCTTTTGCCCATGCTTGGTGTACATTCAGAAGTTGAAATGCACACTCAGGTTTGGCATTAGATGCAAAGTTGGTACTCTTGAAAATGAATTCTAACCTATGTGAACTCTAAGATCCTCTGTGGTTGCACATAAGCAACAGTACAATTTTGATTCTTATTTAGTACAAATTTTGTAGCATTAGAGACATACTGAAAGTTAAGAAGGCACTCGAGCCAGGATAATTGGCTCGTCATGCATTACTATTTTGGCAGTCACCCTTACCTAACATGCCAGTGTAATGGGGCATGATGTGCTGTCAAGATGATTTTACAAACCTGGGAAATTTCAAAGGCAGTATCTACTACATAGGATTTTTTTATTTATCAATGCACTTCCAAGGAGTTTTTTAAATATGCTCACTAATCTGTTTGCATAGTCCATTGGAGTTAGTGAGCACAGCAGCATCACAATGTTTGTTTCTAGCAGCTCAGAGCTGGCAGTGTACAGGAAACTACTGGGAGCAAACAGCAGAGGATCTGTGACTGATTTGCTTTTAGTTCCTTGACTCTGTAATTTTAGTTTGCATAATAATGCCTCATGGCCTTGATCTTGATTAGATCATCTGACTGTTACAAAAATATGATTACTAACCATGGAGAGCTGTCTTAAATATGAAACTTGTGGTTTTATTTCTTTTTTGTTTTTTTTTCTTTCCCCCAAACTTAGGCAAAGAACCAGAAGATAGCTCCCATATTTTGCTCAAGATAAATTGTTGAATTTTTATTTTGAAAAGACAAATAATTTGTGCTTAATGCCCTCCCTTCATGATTAAATGACACTGAGAAATACAAATAAACCTACTTCTATCTCCCTTTAGACAAAACTAAAAAAAATCTACCAATCTTGCATATAATTATAGATCATGATGGAAGGGTATTACAAGTTCTCATATTATTAGCTCAATTCAAATGTGTTAATACAATTCCCACAATTTGTGCTGAAGCAATCTGTATTTTACAATTGAATGAGGATTTATGATGGATGGGGATTTATAGCAACATAGCTATATCTAATCTCAAGCCTCCCAAATCTATTAATGCATGAGTAGAGTTCCATATGTTGATTGAATCCCCCAGATCAACCTAACTGTGCTGTTTGTCATGTGTGAAGGAATCTGATGCTTTCTTGAAGCATCAGACCTACTCTGTATGCACATTGACTGTATAGCACAGATTATGGCCACTACATCAAGTATTTCCAGGTAGTGTCAGACATACTTCTGCTGTCCTACAGCTACAGTGTATGGACCTTAGATGTTTTGAGATGATTGGCAGCCACTGATGAAATGTTTGATGCTATTAGCTATGTAATAAATATCATATGGGTAACTTGCACATCTGAAAATCCAAGGCAAACATATCAGTTCCGCAAAATTACACAGAAAGATTTTTCCAGATGGAAACCAAGCACAAGTGAGGTAAAGCAGTGCTGTTCAAGTGAAAAGAAAGCTGGTCAGACTATGTGTTACAAATAGTTTTTGTTTGTTTTTAAATATAAATACATAAGAAATAAAAAATAAAAGTATATAGGGAGAATAGCACTGTATTTAAACAGAAATCCAAATCCTTCCCTTTTTACTCTGCATGACTTTTAAGAATAAATGATCAATATAAAAGATATGTTTGGAAAGCTAAGAGGAGGATTTTGCCTGCTGAATAAATGTCATATTTGCACTTTGGTTGATAGTAGGAAATTGCATTTACCTATGAATGGGAATACAGAGTAAGTTTGCTCTTTTTTCTTCTCTTTTTTTCCAAAAGTCTCATAAATAGTAAGTGAATTCAGATAAAAAGGAGACAGTGTCTATAACCATTACTATGTGTAATCTCTGCGTAATCTCTGTGAATGCAGTGTGGGAACAGAACTCTTTGGGGGATGCTACCATGTTACTTCCCGCTAACACTGGGGTTGTTCTCACCAGAGTTAGGTGAAAATGCAATAGCTTAAACATCACTTGCAGCAAATTCTTCATGATACTGTGGCTAGATATAGCTGTCTACCATGATTTTTAAACTTTTCTCTTACCAAGGATAATTAAATAGAAATAGCTCTTGAGTTCTATCAAGTGTAAAAGTGCAAGATATCAAGTAACTTTGCATCAGATAAAGCTTGCAGACAGAGGGATACAATTTTGTGTAGGAACCAGGAAGACTTTAAATCACATGGCATTTGTGGGTTATGTTTCTTGAGTTGAATTAGCACATGGTATGTTCATGAATAAAAGGATACTTATGTGTTTTGAATTTTTTTGTACATGTTTGGCTATTTGTTTTGATATTGCCATTAATCAGTCTTTTCTTCAGGGTGGTCAATGAACTGATTCAGAGATGTCAGTATTGCACTTGTGCTTAACAGAGCTGCTGTGAAGATTGCTTTGTCAGAAGCTCTGCCTTCCCCTGCAGCTTGGAAGCTTTTCCTGAGCCAGGCAGGCAACTGTGGAGGTCTGCATATGTCAGAAGCTGGTTGTCTAAGACCCTAAATTGCAATTAATGACAAAATTCTTACCTTTAAACATCTCTAAGCTTTGCTGGCAGAGTAGTAATAGAGCCTGCTTGCTGGCTTAAGACTACAAATTTGTATGTTACTAGTACTGGATAATTGCATGTTGCAATTTGAGCTCACTTTAAATTCACTTCATGCCAGCATAACTGTGCAAAATGCAACAAAGTAGAACCAATCTGTCTTAGCTAATGCCAGATCTCTTGATGTGTACCCATGTTTTTAGGCTTGTTCTTGGATTGCATCAATAGCAATCTTTTTATTTATCAATGTAATAATTTATATAAATTTTCATAATCTATAGCTTTTGATTCCATAGGAGTTTAAAGTAAGAAAGAGAAGCACCTGTTGACAGAGCAAAAAAAAAACAAACAAACCTACAAAGTTTTGCTGGTTAGATATTTTCCTGTACCATCACTTTCATTTTTTTTCATCTCTTTTGTAAAGAAACACTTGTCTTTAGTAACATTACTTCAGATATTATAAGTCTCCATAGTCAATGTTGATGATCGTTCATGCTGGTTCTTAAATACATTAATGTGTATTAGTTTTAATTCTGATCATAATTCCTCTGGATAATTGCAAGGTTGGGTTTTTTGGTGTTTTGTTTTTTTTGGTTTTTTTTTTTTTTTTTTTTTTGTTTTTTTTTTTTTTTTTTTTTTTTTTTTTTTTTTTTTTTTTTTTTGTTTTTAGTTTTGTTTTTTGTTTT
>NDXB01018310.1:0-12098 GCA_002631895.1 Agapornis roseicollis
GTCAAAACACAGCTACTAAAGAGAAGAAAAACTGACTGCAACTGCTGAACCCAGGACATACCTTTAACAATGTTTCCCTCTTTCAACTCCTGGCCTTGTTTTTCAATACCTTGGTGATGCTGCTGTTTCTGTCTCCTGTGCACAGGGACCAAAATAAGCAGTTGTGCCTCAACTATAGGTCTGTGAATGTGGAGTCCAGCCTTTCCTCACTGTCCTCAGGATTTTGCTGTCTTCATGTAGTATTCTATCTCATCTCAGTAATTCATACCTTGCATTATGCTGCCACAGTCATTATAATTATTTTTATGAGTTCAGAGCTGGCAGTTAGAAAAAGGTACGCCAATTAATGCTCAGTATTCTAAAAAATTTGTTCTAGGGAACACTAACATATATATGTGTTATAAACATATTTTTTGCAAGAGGGAAAAAATACTGCTCTTCTAGTGAGCAGAAAACTCATGCAATGGGAGTAAATAGTAGAATCATATAATAGTTAGGGCCAGAAAGGACCTTAAGATCATGTAGTTCCAAGCCACCTGCCATGGGAAGGGACACCTTTCAGTAGACTGTTGCACCCAAGGCCCTGTCCAACCTGGCCTCGAACACTGCTGTTTGTGATTTTATATCATAAACTAGTGAAAAGATTTTGCTAAGAAAAACCATCCTGAGATCAGATTCACTGGTAGTGATGCCTCTATAAAAATTAGGGTTTATACAATGCTTTGTCCCAGGATGCAGCGTATTTTACAACAAAAGCTGCATCTCTGGTTTATACTGGAAGAAAAAAAAAAAAAAAGAGAAAACACACTGCCTGTTACTCCCCAGTAAGTCAGTCTGCTTCTTAGGGCATCCTCTCATCAGTATTATTTCAGTGTACCATCCTTCAGGCAACACTTGCTGAATTATTATACAGATGTTTTACCTCTTAAGCCTTGATTTGAAGGATAAAAGGCCTTTGCTGTATCCTCTAAAATAGCAGGGTAAAGTAGCATCCTTATTTATAGATGTTCCAGTTCAAATTAAAAAAAAAAAAAACAACAAATCAAACATAAAAGAGTTGGTGTTTTGTTATTTTATTTCTTATTTCATTAGTTGGTTGATTGATTGATTGATTGATTGGGGTTTTGTTTCTTTGGTTGGTTGGTTGGTTGGTTGGTTTGGGGGCTTTTTTGGTTTTTTTTTTTTTTGTTGTTTTCTTTTGGTTTGGGAGGGGTGGATCTTGTTTGTTTGTTTGGTTTTGTTTATGTTTCGGTATATATCCAGTATATGTATTTCAAGTCATTTGTTCTTATAAGGAAAAGGGATTATAAACAATGAAATTCTGATGACTTGATAATACTATAGATAATACTAACTAAAATATAAAATATTGCAAAATTGTACAAATTGACCACCACTATCACAAGGTCAATGAGAATAAGAAGCAGCATATAAAGATGTAACACTGCTGTTCTTGTTTCCAGAATGACACGATCTAGTACAAAATCAGGGTAGAAGAAAGGTTTAAATGATGTGATTCCCAGACTGTAAGAAATGTGTTATACAGAATACATGCTAATTTGGAAGTGAAGGGGATGTGTAGAGCAGCTTTTTCTTGCAGCACAGACAAACCGGTGTTGCTGAACATAATCCAGAACAAATGACTAGTTAAAATGTTGAACCTTAAGATATTTTGCCTGTTCTTGATGGGTTTTTGTTTTTTGGTTTTTGTTTGTTTGTTTGTTTAGTTGGTTGGTTTTTTTGGCAGTTTTGGGGAGTTTTGTTTGTTTCCCAAAAAGGAGAGGTTACCTTTCTAAGAAAAAGACATAGTATTAAATACTAGGTCTTCTCTATATGGAGAGTAAACCACACATAAGCCTTCAGCAAGGGACCCTGTAAACCAGTGTAGAAAATCTCAATCATAAACACAGGAATTGCAGAAAAAGGATAGGGGAAGGACACCTCTGCAACATCACTATCCTGGTAGTGATATATAGACATGATACCTGGGAAAACATAAAAATAGTCTATTTTTGCAGTCCTCTTCATTTTTTACTCTCTACTTTTTTTCATCTTGTCCAGACATTAGCAGATCAATACAGTGTTGGTGAGAGATAAGTAGGGATCTGGACACAAGTAAGTGTCCGAGGTCACAGGCCCAGGTGTGCAGACCTTCAGCTGATCTGCAAGATGCAGGACCAGCTGATCACTTTACAGGCATGCTAGCCACCCACCACAATCTTCACAAAGTATGCAATGCTAATAAATAATCCTATGATATCAAAGCCATTCATCACATGCATTCAGGGACTAAGTGCTCAGGGATGGAAAGAGCCATCTCAACCCAATCTCTGGAACAGGCATATCCCTGCCTAGTCTTTTAAGAGAAGGCTCCAGCCTCTCCCCATCTAGAGGATTCTGGGCAATAACTTTTCAAATTGTTGGTTAAATGTAGCTGTATTGCCACTGGGCAGAAAAAATAGAGTGGTTAAATCACCACCTCAATGGATAAAATGGTCTTAAACATACTATTTTCCAGTCTCCCCAGCATGTTGTCTGACAGGAGCAATAGGGGATGTGAGGCAGATATTTTTTTGAGGCCACAACTGACAATTTTGAAAGTTGTATTCATACTGAGTTGAAAGAATTTGAAGGTGTTCTTGTAGAACATATACATTTGGGAATATATTTGTGTCAAAATATCATTTCAAGTAGATCTTTCTGTAGTGAGGGAACACGGGCCTTTGAGAATGTTCTGTCACATGGGAGCCTCACCAGCCCCTTGCTCCCTTGTAACTGCAAGTCTCTAACCATCACAAGAAACGGATGCTCTAGAAAATGTCACAGTCAAGTTTATGCTATCAGTCAATGGCAAAATGTCCAACTTTTTAAAAAGCAGGGCTCAAACTCTTGTAGGAGAGACTAATATTTTCCTCTTATAATGACAGAAGTCATGAAGAAGCCCTTGGAGAAAAAGGGAGTCTATAGACCTTGAAAATAGAGAATCTTGAAGGTTCAGTGGGAGGGCTGCAGTAATCCTCAGTAAAATTGATCTATACAACTCTTGCTTTTTCCACAAAACAGAATTACTTTGACTGCGTATCGGGTGCTGCTGAGTTTGAATAACAATAAAAAAAAAAATAGGAGGAAGAAAAGAGGGTAAATGAATAATTGATCTACAGCCATGTTTACACTAATTTACAGTGATAATTTGTTTCTTCTTCATTTTGTCTTGATATGTCTTGAATGTGCCATGCTAGGTAAAATGGGAAGAAACCAGGACAAGCAGTAATGGGTTAAAACTTAAACAGGGGAAGTTTAGATTGGATATAAGGAAGAAATTCTTTCCTGTTAGGGTCGTGAGGCACTGGAATGGGTTGCCCAGGGAGGTTGTGAGTGCTCCATCCCTGGCAGTGTTCAAGGCCAGGTTGGATGAAGCCGTGGGTGACATGGCTTAGTGTGAGGTGTCCCTGCTTATGGCAGGGGTGTTGGAACTAGGTGATCTTAAGGTCCTTTCCAACCCTAACTATTCTATGATTCTATGAATATCCTCACTTCTTTCTCCAAAGATGAAGGTCTGCTAAACTATGGATCATGTTTTTGTCTCTCATAAGAGGTATTTCCTCATGACTAGATCATTTGTCTCTGGGACTCCTTATTGGACCTCAAAGATGTGACAAATGTGGAAGGCAGATCTCCAGCTTTTTTACCTTCTTGTTTTCTTGCCTATTTCTCAACTAAATGAAAATCACTGAGTTCTTTAGGTGACAGGCTCTATAAAATCATCCTCCTCTTCCTTCCCCTCTTCAGAGTGAAGCATACATTCTCTATAGCCCTTCCCTGATCTGGGGGACACTGGCTGGCTCTCACAAGCTGCAGACTTCACTTCAGTGGCTCCATGCAGTCTTTATGTCTGTTCATCACATTGCTATAGGTAATAGAAACAAGCAGCAAAAGTAAGGTGAGAAGGAAATGTAACATCTCCCCTATCTGATGGCAGGATTTTTCTGATCCTTAAAAAATGTAAATATGTATGGTCTTAATAACATGGACCATTTTAAGGAACCTACTCATAGCAAAGATGATGTTCTGCATCTGACAAAATAATTTTGCATTTGAGAAAATAATTATATTTATGGAACTGCTATCCAGCTCTACTAGGAAAATGCCAACAGGAAAAAAAAAAAAAAAAAAAAAAAAACTTTCTGCTGGATTGTTATTGAAATCGTGTCTATTTTGATAAGAGAGGGTCCAGTGGCCCTTCTGTGATAATGTTACATGGTATGTTTATAATGTGAGTGTTAAAGGGATTAAAACAACCATGCATGCATGCATGCTGTGTTTCATAAAATACTAAAAAGCCGCATATTTGCATATTATACAGCTGGTTGCAAAGCCATCAATTATCATATTATCTGTACATTGAGGATGATGAATGGTTTTCATTCTAATGAGAGAATCTAATCAAATGAAGAAATGACAAGGGCATGCAGCAAAAAAAGCTTTGGCTCCAAAAGCTACAGATTATTATTAGTATTACACATTTCTCTCTGATTTGGAAACTTCTGCTTTTCATTTGTACACATGCCTCTCTGCATTCATGACTTTGAGAAAATGTCAGGTCATTAATATTTTATTCTTAATAAAATGGCACTGGAAAAGCAAGAAAAGGTTAAAAATATTAAGCAGCTTGGAATGAGGTTATGTGAATTTCTCTAAATTACCCAGAACAGACCATTTATTTTTCATCCCTAATACTGTGGCAGGAGAAAAACAGTCACAGTTTCAAAATAAGAAGGTAGAACCCCCTTACCAAGGTATTTTTGTAAATCATCTAGCACAGCTCTATAGAAACTAGCTATGAACTATATTGCTTGTCCATTCAAATGAGAAAGTGGGCCATGTCTAAAAATGTTACAAAATGCAAACTCTTTCACATGTCAGTAGTTATAGCAAAATAATTATTTTCATTAAAAGTAATTCCAATGGTTCTGTTTAGGATTTTGAATTTTAGTATTCTGACTCTTAGAGTCCACTTGAGTGGTAATTTCACATTATACCATATGAAAGAAAAAAGGACTACTTTTCTAATGACATGCAGTGGATAGAGACACTTGTGTGTGAATGGAGAGGAAGGAGGCAGTGTAAGAGAGATACAACTGTTTGCACACTGGACAGCTGCATGAGTGAGCAGTCAAGAAAAAAATCCAGAAGAGTATATTACAAAATACTTGTAATTCTAGATATATCTTCAGAATTATTTTGTGACTTTCCATTGGTCCTCAATGTATTTAATGCTGTACTGAATTCAGAAATCTAGAAAAAATATGACAGACCATACTAAATTACCTGGTTTAGAAGCTTTTACTTAGATGTGTAAAGCTTAGAGTACAGACCAGACTAGAGTGTGCCTTTCAGTGGTAGATTAATTGAATTTTTTAGGTTTAACTTTGTAACTAGAAAAAAACATGTACATTCCAACATGTTTTTTGAAAAGAAAATTTCTGAACCTCTTCCTTGTTGCCATTAGGAACTGAAGCTGTGCAATGATCTTTATTAATAGCTGCTCATTGGCTTTTTGCCAAATAATGTCACTTCCTCGAATGTTTTAATTGTGACAGATTAGGAAAAGTCAGCTACAAATGGGAGAATTTACATTCAAGTACTGAATCTAATGGTGAACTGGCAAGGGTCTGATATTTAATACCTTATGAGTCTTATGAACTACATCCTCAACAGGATATGGAGAATATTTATTTTCTAGGAATAGGTGTGAGGTTGAGAGAAGGGATAAGAGAAAAAAGATAAAGTCTCTGGAAAGACTTCATAAAGCACAAACGAACACTGGTTTTGATAAGCCTGTAGCACTTAGATGCAGCCTGTCATGAAAAGTCATGTGGCAGCTCTCCTAAGGGACCACCAGATGCCCTTGTGTCAGGTGAGGGATGTAACTGTGCACACTGTGCTAGAGGATGGTGCTCTGTGCATCACTCATTCTGATGTGGACAAGCTAGTTTTTGAGCATGACTCTGAACTGCCTCAGCTGGAGCCAAGGATGGCACTCCAGAAGGATGCCTCTAGGACAGTATCTGCAATTACAGACAGCAGACTGGACATGTCGTTGTCATGGTTGCTTCAGTTCCCAGGTTACATGAAATTTTCTCTCCATCGTGATAGCTTTGGGACAGACCTGTTGGATTTTCTTTAAGACTGATTCCAGTGATTTTTCCCCTACAAACTTATTTTTCCAGAGAAGTAGCACTAAAATAAAACCTTTAAAGTATATGCATTGGCCTAACTTTGATCAAGACTGACGCTAAGCAAGAGCATGGGCCTAAGCACCTGGGCCAGACATAATCTGGGTCTTGAAGAACCTGGTAAGCCTCATATGCTCTTATCTTCACTTGTGAATTTTATGTTGGTCGTCATAGCCTGCCAGAACTCTCATTTGTTATGTTAGTTACATCATAACAGTGCCATCACTCTCCTTTTTCTTCTTTCTCCTCCCACCCCCAAGTCCTGTCATTCAGTACAGATTCAAGTCTTCTGACATTTTATACCCTGACCTGAAAAAAAGAAGTAAGTTCAGGAGAGTGGAAATTAAAATACACCATCAAATAAGCAGCTGTCATCTGACCACTATTTTAGGTTGGCTTTTAAATTTGGAGAAAATATATTTTTTTTTTTTAGACCTTCATTCATATATGGATATTTTAAAAGATATTTAGACTATAAGTAATACGATTTGAATATCCCCTTGTTTCTGTCTCAACTTCCTCAAAAAATGTATAGATTAGGTATAGGAGAACTGGATCCTCATATAGCTAAATGTTTCCTTACAGAGACATTGTTATTTAACCATGTGTTTTTCTAAAGTACTTCTTGCCTCTTCAGTTACACTACTGCAGCTGTGAAACATTCATCAGCATACTGATGTTTTGCTGATGTGTTACTTTCAAAATATAAATGTTGCAATGTATCAACAGTATTTATTTTTCAACTGCAAAGCTCAGCAATATTCAGTTGAAAGTACCTACAGAAACACTCCTATGTTTTCTTGTCCCAGATACCTGATATACTTTAGAGTGTTTTGTGGTTCAGAGTCTTCATTAAAGATTGCGGTTATTGTTCAAGTGTCATATGAAAGAATGAAGACTTATAGAAGATTATAGTTAGTGAATAACTACACTATAGAGAATATCTTAGAATAGCACCTGTTTTCTGATATGGAAGTTTGTGCAAGGATGAAACAGGAGAGAAGAGCCACTGCCCCATGACATAAAAAATCCCACACTCATTTGCTTTTCACAGAAACAAAATTACTGCAATGAACCCTCCTGTTTAAACAAAAGATTACAAAAAAGTGGCATAGCTCCCTGCTGCTAAAAATGGATTCACATTCCTCCTCTTTATGTTTAAAAGAACCTAGTGGTTGACTGTTTTGATCAACTTGAGCCTAGTGAGAAGGCCAGGTGTACAATAATGCATCCTGTCTGGGAACTAAAAAAAATAAAAAAATTAAAAGCTATTAGCCTTGGACTTCAAGTATTTTTTTTCCTTAAGAGGATCTGCATAGGCTTTCCTATGTGACTTGTCCTGGGAAGAGTATGAAACTTAAACTGAAATTTAAAAGAAACAGCCACAAACATCATACATTGCTGAAGGATTCCTTTGGAAATCTGTTACTCTCAATTCAAACAGAAGCTTCAGTATTAAGGTTTTTATTCAGGAGTCATCCAAGTCACCACTTATACTGACTTTCAGTACTTAATCTTTTTATTTCCACAGTTACACAAAAGGTTTCTGAACAAGAGTTTGTTTAGTTTACAAAAAGGATTAATAGATGCCACCACCCAGCATAGCAAGGGATCCTTTCAGGGGACATGTCTCTCCAAGCATATACACAAGTGCTTCTCTGCATGAAATGTGAATCTGTAAATGATGACATATCTGGACAGGTAGAAGAGCTTCAGTGTAATCAAGAGCTGAGAATTTGGAATAAGATCTGAAGGCTTGTCACTTAAAAATGGTTTGCTTGCACAAAATGTGTATGTTGTTTAAGCCTGTAATGCTCTCTGTTGAATTAGTCAGTACATCTCAAAATCAGTTCTGTTCAAAAGGAAAAAAATAGAGAAAAAATGAAAAATAGGAAGGGAACCATTTAATATCAGTGTTTGGACCATGGCTGGCTAACAATTTTTGGTTATAAAATGGATTTTTTTTGTTTGTTTTCAAGAATAATAAAGAGCTCAGCTATAGCAATGTAATATTACAAAGTAACGAATACTTAAACTGTTTGCATTATCGTTAAGAAAAAATGTGCAATCTTAGGTAACCTTTTTCTGATTCAGTCTTTAAATCTGCAATTATATTACCTTCAGTATGCATCTATCCAAGGTTATCCAAAACAAATAAATCATGTAATCCTCTATTATGTACTTCACAAATATGGGCTTGCATAATATGCATATGTATTTGTATGCGGTAAACAGATTGATAGACATTTTAGTCATACCATATCCAAATTGCTGAAGCTTTGCATTAAACTTAATCTGTATATGAAGTCTTGGCTTTTCAGAGCGGTAATTTTTATTTGTTATTGAATTACCTACTGCCTTCAAGATCTATTTTTTATGCCTATTTATCACATGGCAATTTACCTTAGCAGCAGAAACCAATCGGCAAAATGGAATAGAGTTTGAAAGTGAAGACAATAAAAACAGTGTGACCAAAACCACACATCTCCTGGCCTGTCAGAGATACCAATTTAATCAAGGGAATGTGGTACCAATAGGGCTTCCAGGTCACACTAAAGAATTATCCTTCTGGGTTTATTACTTACTCCAATAACCCTTTTTATGCAAGCTTCCAGTCTATTTGACTCCAGTTCCAAAACTACAGACTGTAACCAATGTACTTCATTCATGCAGAAGTAAATCACTAAAACTAGCTTTCCAAATAGGATGAAATATCTTTGGAATGTGACAGGCACACTTTTTTATTAATCCTGGTGTTTACAAGTAGATGACAATGCTGGAAGGCTGGGCAGTAATTTTTATGCTATCTGGTTCTGTATGTATGTTAACATACATAGCTGTAAGAGAAAGATGATGAAAATGTTATCAGTCTCCCTGTGTTTGAAAAAACTCTAAATTATTTCAGAGGGGAAAAAGAAAACACTTCTTGTGAAGAACAAAGTAATTGAAATAATGTTCACTTACAACTCCACAATGAGTTGAAGGATACGGTAATAACAAGACCATTAAATTTCTTTTCAGGGTCAAAACCAGGCAAATTCAGTTCTTGTGTGCTCAAGGCAATAACATCCAGATGATGAGGTTGTGTTAACGAGTATGTGAAAGAGAACCTTTCATTATATTTTTCCTGAAGTTCTTGTACATTTCAGTGTACCAAGTATGTAATTATTTCCTCATTGATTTAGGTATGAGGTTTTAGTTCTTAATAGAAAAGGTAATTTCTTCTAAAATAAGGATCTCTTCTTTCCTGCTTCACAAAAGTCAACCTTTTCTAGTAGATGGTTAGTCCAATAATTCCAGCTGAAATCAGTAACAACTAAATCATCAGTACCTGTAACTTTAAAGTTTGGGCTCACTGCAAATGTTTCAATTTTAGCACTTATATTTAGCAGCACATCATAGAATCATAGGATCATAGGATGGTTTGGGTTGGAAGGGACCTAGAAGGTCATCTTATTTCAAACCCTACCACAGGCAGGGACATCTTCCACTAGACCACTGTACTGTTAAAGCACCTTCCAGTACAGCAGCAAGTGTTGCTGCTAATTTGTGTTCCATGTCATCCCCTCTCCCTTATCTCACCTTTTTAAAGGAAATCTAAATGGTCAAGCATGGCACCATGCTTGGAGAGCTGGTACTTTATAAAAATACTGCCATACTAAACCCAAGAGATTTCTGTACTTGAAATAGAAATCTATTAGGGTTGCTGCTGGCTATTCTTTCTCCTTCTCAGTGACAGGAACCTTTCCAAGATGTTCCATTCCCATTAAAACTGAAATTTTGGCTCAAGGAATGGTCCCTTTCATGATGCAAGGAAGATCCAGGTGTGCAGAGACCCTGCTTCAGAACTGTCTATTGAGTACTGACAGTTGCAGTGATGGTTTCAGACTGTAGGATGTTTTTGAGCTGCCTAGGTATAAATTTAATACCAGGAAAGCAGAAAAGTAATTAAGCATTTGAGCACCAAGGTGGATACCTACCTATTGCAATTATGAGAGTCTTTTATTTCCTATTTTTCTAAAAGTCCTACTGAGACAAGTGCATTGTTCTCAGTGGGAGGAAATTACACTCTGAATTAATTATACACTAATTATACTATCCCCTTGGTTTCTTGCCCCACACTTTCTCCTGCTGAATTGTTTAGCATAAAGCACTGCATATCTTAAAGCACATTTGACAGGTACTGTTTGCAGACGGAACTGGTTGCTTTTCCCTGCCTTTTTTTGTTTTCTAGCCAAAACATTTGCATGACCCTGTATTACACTGGCACTCTAATATTCAGCAATCTTTAGTGCATTTAATTTCTTATTTGGGGAAATGACAATTAGCTACCTTCACAACTGGATGACACAGAGAGCATAGGAACCACAATTACAGAAAGAGTGGGGGCAACAAGGAAAGTTTGTAATACCTGCATTTCAGCTGACTCTCATGAGGACTCTGTAGTGCTGACTTGGGCACCTAACATTCCTCTACAATTTACAGATAAAAATAAGTGCATAGCAAAGAGATTTATAGCAGCTGGCACCCTGTGCTAGAGAATGTCTAAGTTAACCTACTGTTAGTATCAAGAAGAGGCACAGATCTTAAATTTGCCCTTCCCAGGGGATTTGGTACTTAGTTACCAAAGGCATTTCCTCCAGCAAGAACCCTGTCTTTCTGCACCCTGGCTGTTTCTGTCTGAACCAGGTAAAGGTCAATGACTTTCTTAAAGCATTGCTGGAGGAAGGAATGTCCTTTCTTCCCACTTTACCTACAAGATCAAGGTTGCAGTATCCATGCTGTACAGAGGAGACTCATTTTCTGTGCCACCCTGGACTATTTGCTATTCTGATACGATTCCTGGAGTTTTCTCTGTATCAGATAAGGACAGAGAGGTTTTATTATTTCCCTGTGCAGAACCAAACTTGATTTAGTTTAAAGTCATGAAAAATCATTTCTCTGAAGAAACCTTTAGAGATTTATAAAAGTATAACTAACTTAACTGTGTATCTTGTAGATGGCAGAAGATGACTTTATGTAAAGCATGGAAGACTGCTATAAGTTGCAGTGTTACTTACACTCATCCTGACAATAATGCTTCACTGACAATAGTGCCTCATGAATGTCCCACTTATGGTTGACAAGTCAGTACTTGGTAGTCTTTCAGGGAGTACGTAGAGAAGCCAAAATCCCTCCAGTCTCAGAGGAAAGAATATCATTAATACAGCTCTGTGAATCATAAGTTACCACTTTGATTTGAAAACAACAGAATTGTGTTTTGTTTCTTCACAACTCAAGTTTTAGTGTCTTTAGGATTTTCATTGCCAAACCTTCTTAGTATCTTTTTAAGTTTACCTTGGCTATAGCCACAGGACTTCTGAAGCTGATGTTTAAAAAATTAGGTAGTTTATTGATCAAATATATTTAATATACATTTGTCACTGAGGTAATGCAATTCAGGATTCCCTTACTTTGTACATCTATATATACACTGTGTCAAAGAGAAAGGAAGTATGACTTAGAACATATGACCTTGAAATTGTGCACAAGATTTGGTCTCTAATACTTCAGAGCTATGCACATTTTTCTCATTGCAGCTGTGAGAAATTTGCCACAGTTCTATTGCGTGCTTTGCTCCTTAAATAAGAAAAGTCTGAAATTTCCTTCAAATCTTCAAAAATAGAATGCTTATAATTATGCCACTTCAGAGTTGTCTGCCTTTGCCCACAGAAAACAAATCTTTACTTTCCTGTGTAGAAAAAGCTTTCCATTCTTGCATTGTCTGTGCAATGATGCTAAGATTGAGAAGATGGAACATGCAGGACCAAGGGAAAAAAAAAAAAAAAAAAAAAAAAAAAACATTTTTATCTCGAGCACAAC
>NDXB01018310.1:27581-40950 GCA_002631895.1 Agapornis roseicollis
TTTTTTTTTTTTTTTTCTTATTTAAATGCCCGAAGAGGTATCAGAATCCCCTAAATGTTTGCAATGTATGATGGCAATACAAACAAGAAGCTCTACTGAAAATCCTCACATGCCCTAAGAAAAATCCCCCAAAATTAAAAATCAAGTGGAATTAATCACAGTTATAATTCCGACAAGAAATTTCTGATTACATCAACTAGATTTGGCACAAAGAGGAATGTGCTTCCGGAAGAACTTTTTACTTTGGGAGTTGCAATGGAAGCTCTAGTCAGTAGATGGCACTCTAGGCATAACTGTGAGACAGCGGTCCTCGGAGAGAGCGGAGATTTAAGGATTTTATTCTTTTTAGGTTTTCCTTAAAGTGTCACAGCTTATGGTTACTGTCTCTGCCTTGTGATACCAAGTCTGTCCCGTCACTCCTGTGTCACTGATGCAGTTTCATGGTGTCTTCTCCATAGGTGAAATTCAGGCATGTTGCAAAAGCACTTTGTTTTGTTAAGATTTGATCTGTTGAAGGATGCTGTTTGGGAAATAAAGACATTACTATTAAAAAATTAAGGTGTTTTATGAGGAATAAGGAAAGGAATTCAGGAAGAAAGATCTCTGGAGAGACTGACTATTATTTAAAAAAGCCCCACAAGTAGAAAATTAGTGTCTGGCTGGGGAACCTGCATAACTTGCTGAAAGACGAGTTGATTTTCTTGGAGATGCTTGCCTGATATGCTGTTTGTTATTTTTTTGAGCACCTGCAAGCTCAGTTCTTAGCCTGCATTCATGTAATGTTTAGGTGCTCTGGGAAATCTGAGGTTCATGCAGAATCTGGGAGTCCTTGCAGCTTCATGGGTTCAGAGAAGATAAGAAAAAGAAATTAAAATGTAGGAAGACACCTGTCATGTTCAGGTGGTTGTGGTTGGTGGTTTGTTTGTTTGTTTTTTAAATGTGCCTTTGTAGTAAAATTCATATATTTGTTTTAAATTGCTATATTTTAAAATTAGATTATTATGAAATGCTGCCAAGGCTTCTAGTAAGATGAGATATTAAAATGCAATGTCATTGTTGTTTAGGTGAAATAGAGCAAACTCAGTGTATAATAAGCTATGATGATAATGTTTCAATAGGTGTAATTTCTTTTAAAATGCTAAAAACCTTTTTTTAATGATCTATATCTTTGCAAAACAACATGATATGCCTGTATTAAGAAAGGAATTATAGAGCTATATTTGCCATTACAAAAATTTAATTCTGATTTCCTTTACATTATTTTAGTTTGCTTAACATGTGATGCTCCACATTTGCTAGTATCTCAAGACAGATTCTAGATCATGGTTTGAGTTTACAGTATTTAACAGGTGCAATTACTAAACAACTCCTAAAAGTTTCTTCATTTAAGATTAGACACCTGGTTTTCAGCAATTTTCTGAAGGGCTGCACATAAATATATTCCAGAGGAGTCATTCTTGGAAATAGTGACCCCACTGAAAATTTCAAGTCTACTTCCAATATGATGCTTTTACCTAAAGAGAAAAGATTAGGCAGCAAAATGGCATGATTAGTCATATATCTCTATTTGAAAGATTAGGCTATTGAAGTTACTGAATTGGGAAATTACAAATAGTGAACCAAATGTTCAGTTAATTTAAATTAAAATAATTTTGATTATTTTCCTGGTTTTATGCTGCATAAAGTAGAAAACCCCACATCATGAAACTTAGTCATCAACGAATGCAGGCAACTCAGTCATACAATAACTTCTAATTTACAACAGCTGGAAATTTTACTGTTTTTTTCATCTTGAACCCATCCATAAAAAATACTGCATACTTGAACCTTTCCGTATGTTTTCTGTATGGCAGCTTGTAAGAAACGTAATCTTATTCCCCTTTCCCCAAGTACAAGTGGTCAGAAGCAATTCCTCTATTAACGTTTGAAAACTTATTTCACCAACATTTAATAGTTTGAATGTGGGCTGCTGAATAAACCCATATCTTGCTAGCCTCTTTAAAAATAATCATTGCCAGAGCAGCGTGGAGTTTGTGACACTGTTCTGCAGGGGGGAATGTAACTGTGAGAAAATTTATCAAAAATACAGTTGACAGGGCTACATTTCTACACCAGACCCTTCCATCTAATGTATGATTTCCAGCTCCTCCCCTTCATATTTGGTCATATCTGCTACATTTTGATTGCTGTTCAAAATACTCAGCTGCAGAGTGTTGACAAAAGCCATGTGAAACTCTGACAAGAAGATTTCAGTGTATTTTGGTTTTCTGGTCCAAAGTACAGATAGGTGAAAATGTAATGTTTTTTGCACTAATTTCGGTATCAGCTAACCCTACCTCAGCCTTTTATGTGGATTTATTTTTACTGAAAGTTTCTGAAACTGTCAATCAGTTTTCATTTTGTGTGGTTTAGATTCAAGTTGGACCAATTTAATTTCATCATATGTTTGACATGATCTTGCATTTCTTCTGATTTGCCTTTCCCAAGAACCTTTGCCAGATAAATTCACTCTGCTCATTTCCTGTGAAAATCTGAAAGCATAGTTGTTTTCATATTAGTTATACAATCATAGAAACCTTTAGATTAGAAAAGACCTTTAAGACCATGGAGTCCAACCATAAACTTAACACTGTCAAGTCCACCACTCAGATGAATCCCTAAAACTGCCATGAAACCATCAGACCACCAGAAGTATGACTAGGATCACTGCCAATCAGAAAAGCAAACCAAAATCTTCTCATGATCTTTTTTTCCTTTGCATTTGTTTCCAGCAGAACCTTCATTCTCCAAACCTCATTTTCTTAAATATCTAGGTCATAAGTATTGTATCCCTCCAGAACAAATAATGCTCAGGGGTAACCACCTTGTTTTGCAGGTGGAATAGTCCAGGTCTTGGATTTATAAGATACTAAAATTGCATGATACTGTTTTTCATTTGGCAAAAAATAAATTGAATCTGGAATGGCTTGGGTCTACATTCCTAACAATAATGTGTAGGTGGCCTTAAATTAGAGATTTTGACTCACTGTAAAACATGAACCATTAATAGCACTTACTGTGTGGAAAAAAAAAAAAAACAAAAAAAAAAAAAAAAAAAAAAACAAAAAAACACCACAAAAACCAACCAACCAAACCACAAAACAAACACCTCCTCCCCCCCCCCAAAAAAAAAAAAAAAAAAAACAACAACAAAACTGCAGATTAAGGTTTTGACTCTTTTTGATTAGCCTCCCAGAAAGATTAATATTCTTGTCATATGGCTGAGCAAAGTTTCTTATTTTAGTGTATTCTAATTATAGTTCCCCTTTCTGTAGATCATTGCTCTGAGGGAGGAAAGAAACTATTTATGAGATAAGTTGCAACTTTTCTTATCTTTATCTTTTACAAAGCAGTGTAGGCAACACTTATGACCACTCTCTGAAGATTCTGAAGCTATCTTACTCTTTCAGTAATGGCAGGAAAGAGCTACTCATTCAGCGCAACATTAGTTAAACTGGATCCTATGAATATTAGTCTCAAAATAATTTGATACATCTTTTATATTCTGAGACATGAGGAATTTCATTCTAGAGATAACTGGTGAATAGTAACACTGCCTTTTCAAGTCCTTCTCTTTCTTATTTTGCTGCAGCATCACAGAGGAATTTTCTTAATTGTAAAGCCAACTTCATTAAAAAAAGAAAAAGTATGTTTTGTCTGGTGTAGCTGAACCAAGAACAGAAATTTTCAAGAATGGAAGTGGTCTGGGGATAGACTTTTCAAAAATTACTTTGAATATCCCTGTGGTTTTGGTATCTTTTCTGAACAGACTATCTCCAGAAGCTGCTATTCTCATGCTATCTGAAATAGCTTTACCCTTCCAAGGTGCCACAGAACAGGGAATAGAAAATTTGGCACCTAAATTCTTCAATGCCTGTGCATTTAGTCTAGAGATTAATAAAGCATCTTGCATACCTTTGTTTCACATTTACACATGGTCTCTTAGCTATTTACCTCGATGAGAAAGTATTTTCCTGCTAAATCCACAAGGGGGTAAAAATGTTCATTATTTATCTCCTCTACTGTACTGTACTGACATCTCTTTTCAATTTGCTTTCAGGTCATTAAGAACACACTTCTGTTTTCTGTGTTTCATTATCCCAGTGTAAAGAGCTGCTGTGTGCATTTTTAAGCACTTAATTCACACTGTGATCTGATATTTAGTAGCAAAACCTCAAGGTGAGAAGTACTAGTCTTTCCACGTTTATCTTCCTGTGGTTTTGAAACATCCCTAACTAGACAGTGTGTTTGATTTGGAAGTACATTATCATCTAAAAGCATATGCTGATGCCTTTTATTACTGACAGAATTTTTTAAATACAAAATGCACTTCAAATATTTGCTATCCTTTCCTCAACTGGACAAACAGTATGTTTAAATTCTTCTAGTGAAAAAGCAGAGCTTTGGGCGTTAAATGTTACATAGCACTATTGCACTATAATAGCAGTCTTGATTAAAAACTTATTTGAGCTTAAAACAAAACCAAACAATTTGGCTTGCCATAGTCATAGAGAAAAGTTCCTGTTTCTATGTAAGATACCATTGACTCAAAAACTGTCCTTAAATCAGTTGTAATATCTAGAGAATTTGCCATATAAGTGGCTTAACCTAAAAACAGAAATTATGAATAGAGGTGACTCAAAACGTATACAATCTGGCCATGGGCATGCAGCCTCATTCATAACAGGGAAAAATGGCTTCCTTGCCAGCTATCCACCCATCTAATTAAGATATTAAATCAGATGCATAAATAATTTTAATATAATAACTTGTCAGCAGATTCTGCACCCTGCCACCGCATATAGACACATGCACACAAGCCCTAAAAAATAAACCCCAAAAAGTAGAAGCTGAGAAGCTGGAGTAATATTCGTATTTTGTACCAAGTGAGCAGATCTAAAGGATGTTGTTGTATGTATGCCAATAGTGTTGCATCCTTTAACATGTCAAGTTCTTAATTTATACAATACAACTTTTTCCATCACTCCAAAAATCAATCTTCTTCTACTTTTAGTCTCTGTGAAAGGCCTTATTCTCCTTCTCAAGCCAGCCATTACACTGATGGATTATGACTAAAATTGTGTTTAGTCCTACACACTGGGAAAGAAAGATCCCATATGATAAAGAAAGAAAATGGAACATTTTCAGCTTTCTCTTTATTGTTATAAAAGCATTAGTTGGAAATGAAAGGTTGAAACAGTGGCTGTACATTGGATGTATGTCATGGTTTAACCCAGGACACTGTACCATAAACCATCATCAGTTTGCTTTGCTGTGCACCCTAAACTGACATTTTAAGTGCCTCATTTGTTCACAAAAGGTTCTTTCTCAGGATCTCACTGTTCTGTTTTGTAGACAAAGTGAGACAATGTTCATTAAAAGTGAAGAACTGAAAATGCCTTTTGAACGTGTGTTGAAGTTGTTTCAATTAACATATAAAAAACTAAAAATAGAATACCATAGTGCAATGGTGACAATAGCAAATGGGTTCTTCTAATGGCTGCCTGAAAAATCTGTCTGTTCAGTTACTTCTGAGCCCTTAAGCAGAATTAAGATACATGAATCTGAGGTGTATTTTTGACATGTTCTTGGGTCATGCAAGAATGGATTCCATTCTGAAGGCTTGTCCCATTAAATTTAGCATGCCAAAGTGTCTCATGAGTGTGATAATTAAAACAAATATGAAAAGGAAAACAAATATGAAAAGGAAAACAGGGCAATGTTGAATTGCATGTCACTAATCAAATTGAAATGGTTATCACTTGTTTGCAGAATATGACACAGCGGGTGTAAATCCCATTAAAAACAACTTTCTATATTGAAGTGGAATGATTTTGTTACTTAAGCAGAAGATAGATTTATAGAAAAAGCTGTCTTAAATCTCTCAGAAAAACACCAATATTCAGCACCTTGCTTTAGTAGAAATGATTAAATCCAAAGCTAAGTCTATTAAAAACCTAAATAGTTTTTAATTCAGCAGAGCTGCTTTTGCTCTCTAGCTGATACTTGTCCATCCTTTTGTATTTGCAGTATTTTGCATTATCTACCAGCTCTGAGATGATGGAAACTAGTGCCTGTTACAGGCATCATGACTTACTTCAGGTTTAACAACAACAGGGAAGCAAAAAATTGATTACTTGCTGACTTTCTAACAGTTTTGCACAAAGATTAACAATTTATCAACTGGATAAAAACTATTAGATTTTTAAATGCTAGTTCTAGACACATGAGTATTGTCTTAATGATCTAGGATAATTAAAACCTTACTGTGCCACTAGCTACCTCAGATAAAAATTGCTACTGAATCTGAAATGAAAGATGATGTAAAATCCCAACTAAATCAGCAATCAAAGCAGGTAGCAGAACAAATGAAAACCTGTTAGCACTAGACAAAACCTGACTAAAATAAAATTAAAGATAAGAATAAAAGAAGCCAGGACTCAGGAAAAACAAACCAAACCCGAACATTAAAATTACTCAAAATCAAAAGGAAACTAACCAAGAACAAGCTTGTGAAGAACTGAGATGGATTAGGAAAGAAACTGATCTAAGATAGGAGGAACAAACTTGTATTTTATGAAATGAGTAAAGCAAATGAAAGGAGTGTGAATGGCATTCAGCTGAGATTGATTTACCATTTTTCCACTTGCCAAAGCAGAAGGGAAGATGTGCTTTTACTCTGTAGAATCTATCATATAGAATATCTAACTCTGAGGCTTGGAGTTTAACTGTTTTCTCAAACATTTCAGGGAGGAATATTTTATTATACCTTGCGTAAAATAATGGCTAAATGTTCCTAAGACGGAGGAACAGATAGCCTAATGTCATCACTAGGTCTAAAAGGACCTGTATTTACTGTCTACAGTACTTAAAAAAAAAAAAAAAAAAAAAAAAAAAAAAAAAAAAAAGGAAAAATAAAAAGAAGAGTTATCAGGCTTTCATAACTGCATTCTTTGTTTTTGTAAGCAGGAATTACTAAGCTTCACTCAAGGGTTATACAATGTGAATGTGAATGTGAATAATGAGGAGGGAGCTAAAGCTGGGAAATTATCAAACCTATCTAGAGCCCCCATCAACCTTTAAGACGGGAAGAAAGCTGTGGAGCAGACTGCTGTGTAAATCTATCATTCTGAATTGCAAAGTGGAAGGTTCAGGCTTCTGGCATATCCATGTACTGTAGCTCCTCTGAATCTAGTGGAAGTTACCCAAATGTAATTGAGACTGCAATGCTGAAGGGTATTCATAATGTGACTCTATAGGTGCCTGAGTTAGCAGACCAGTGTCTGTAGCTGGAAAGATTTACCGAAGGTCTCAACCACAGGTGAACTCATTCATTCCCAGTTAGAGAAGCTGATCCAGGATTCCCTAAAAGTATGTACAGAGCATTATATGCCTCATACTTATTGGTGTCCCCATGTCATGCTAGTCTCATGCTGTCTGAAGTGTTTTATTAATATTAGGTAGGCTAAAGGACTAACACAGACTGAATCTTGGTTAATGCTCAATCTTAAAATTGCTGTTTTATCTGCACATATAAGATCACAAGTAAGGCTTGGAAGAAACTACATGTCAACTTATCCATCTCCTAGGCAGGCTCCTCTCAAACCTGTTCTAAAATCCTTTAGCAGTTTTTAAGGAATATATGGGTACCTCTACCAATAACAAAGTTAGCTTCTAAATTACTACAGTGATGTACATGACTTTTCTAACCCCCAGAGACACAGAATATGGCTTATTCACTAAGTCTTTTCTTTTTTTTTTTTTTCTTTTTTTAGTGTGTCCACTTTTCATGTATTTAAGACTGATACACAGTACTTCTGCTTAGTTGCTTTTGTTTGGTTTGTTTTTTTTTTTTCCCCCCTAATCCTCTGTCATTCTTTCAGATTCCTATCTATATTAATAGATAAATATTTACTTTCAGACATGCAAATGTCAATTCCAACCTTACATTTGTAAGAGGAGACGTTATAAGCTCTGGAAATTGTTAGTCACAGAAAAATATCCAAATGTTTTTGTAATGCTCTTGTTGAAGGTAAAAGAAAGTGCTGTGAAAAGGACAAGTGATGGGAGGAAGAGCCAGTATGGGCTCCTGAGAAAGAAAGTGGCAGGCTTTGTTTCATATTTCTGTGATCATACTGCTAAATGGCAATAGCAATATCTGATAAGAGCTCAGTCAAGGGAAGCCTGAGAGTGAATTCCTTAAAAAGAAATGCTAGTACAACAATGAGACAAATTATATTCTAGTGAAGAAGAATTACTGAAAAAGAGAAAATTGCCTATGGTAAAAGTAGGACCAGCACCTTGGGGGCTTTCTCCTGCTATCTAAAAAAGAGTCGTTTGTGGTGAAGTGTCATTACTGTCTAATAGTGCTGAAGAAAACAGGTCAGCAGACATGTAGAAGATAATAGAGACAAGAAACAGCCAAATAGTTTTCTAAAAATCAAGCAGCTCCAGAAAAAGAATTTCTTCTGATGTTTCCTTCTAAATTAGTAGATGATGGAAATGCTGTGAGTGTAACAAATTGCATTCTAATGCAGCTTTTGATGAATATGTGGAAGTTTTAATGAAATTTTGCAAACTCTATATTCTGTATGTGAACACAGGCAGAGTAAAAACTGGCTGAAGAAAGACTATTAAAACATTTTGACAGGCATTTTGGCTTTAGTAAAGGGAAATACTGTTGATATGAAAGTATTGTGCTACATTACATCTCTTTTTTCACACAATTTTTTTAACCCCCACAATCAGCTGTGGATTGTGTGCTAACAAATAGTGACTTCTTTAAGGATATTTAAAAATTCTCAGTAATACATCTTACCTTTTTCTCTTTCTGTACAATACCTACTGCAATCAGTCACAGGGCTGCAATGGCCGGGATTTTTTGTTGGTTTCCACCTGGATTTCAACAGAGGTTCGTAAGGATTCTCTTCCACATGTACCAACAAACTCTTGCAGAGTCATGGCCTAAGAGTTCATAATAACGGTAGTTATGAGACAGAGGTTAGAATATAAGCTTTTGGGGCTGTGTTTATTTGCTTATTTGCCTAGAGACACTTAAGATGGTCTTGGCTTCAGCAGCATGCTCCAGAAGTTGTATGTTTTCCTACAGGTGCCATATTTTCTTGCAGTGTATGGATGTCTCAGATACCATGAAACATTGAAGTAGTGTTAAACATGAATGTTTAGTCAGCTGAATTGAGCCTTTTAGTCTACAGGTAACCTTTTAATATTTTTTTGTTGTTGTTGCTTTGGCAGCTTCATCAGTCTTCATTTCTGGTCTGCTTCAGCAATGCTAGCCAGTTTTGTTGTTTCTTGAGAAGCATTTATGGATCTCCTTGGTTCTAACTTTGAGACATTAGCATAAGTACAAATTTTGCTCTATCTTATTCTGCTTGCCACAGCTTGTTCGGTATTGTACCAATTTCAGGCAGGCTTATTGTTAGGCCAATATTTTAAGTTCTGCTTCATTACTTAATAAAGAGAATACGTTTTCTAAAACCTAACTCAATAGCTAAATGACATTTCTTGGTAAACTGAATTTTATTTATCTAGTATTGCATCAGGTTAAAAAACATTATTGTCAGGTAATGTCCAAATTTTACCAGTAAAAAGTGCACACATATCAAATGCATAATTTTAATACATCAGTGATTGTGTCAAGATTGTTTATTACTTGAAAGAAGTTAATTGGGGCTGTTTCACCTGGAGAAGAAAAGGCTGCATGAAGACCTCATAACAGCCTTCCAGTATCTGAAGGGAGCCTATGAGGACACCAGAGAGGGACTCTTCATTAGGGATTGTAGTGATAAGACAAAGAGTAATGAGTTCAAACTTAAAGAGGGGAAGTTTAGATTGGATATAAGGAGGAAGTTCTTTATTGTGAGGGTGGTGAGGCACTGTAATGGGTTGCTCAGGGAGGTTGTGAATGCTTCATACCTGGTGGTGTTCAAGACCGGGTTGGACAGAGACTTGGGTGACATGGTTTAGTGTGAGGTGTCCCTACCCATGGTAGGGGGGCTGGAACTTTATGATTTTAAGGTCCTTTTCAACCTAACTAGTCTATGATTCTGTAATTCTAAATGTTGATCTCTACACATGCCATTTATTTAAAGAAAAAACTAATTCATATTCACAGATGTGATATTTTCTTATTTGAAAATATCATCAAAATAACCATAGTGGAAGCTATAAAAAGATATTATCTGAGAAGACTCTTTGGATGCACTGAAATAAACACTGAAAGACAGAACATACTTTAAACCTCCTCCACCTTCGTTTTTGGTTGGTTTTTTTTTTTTGCCTGAGATGTGCTCATTAAAAATAAAATTGAGGATGCAGCCCAGGCTGCGTGTTTATCGATGAGTAAGATGTGACAGTCAAGCCAGCAGTTATATTTGTAAAATATCTGTATTTTTTTTTTTTTTCCTCTGCTTACAAAACATTCTGAGAAATTGCAGTATTCGGACAGTTTTGCAGTATTATTGCAGTATTCAGAGGACAACTCCTTATTGGAACCTGTAGGATGGGGAAGAGAGAAAGGAGAGAGGTTATATGGGATGTGCAGATGTGGACATTATTAATTCTTTTACTACTAGCAACAACGAATAATTTAAATTTAATACTCATTTAAGAAAATGTATCCTTGCAGAAAAGTAATAACCTTAATTTGACTAGGTGATTTTTGTTGCTGGGAAGTTCCATTCATTTCTCTCCACCTCACTAAGCTTGATGCATTTAACCAGCCATATGCAAGATTCTGACTATTTTAAGGCTGTAATAGTGTGAAAATGAATTTTAAACTCTCCTGACAGAAAGCAGTAACACAGAAAAACAGGAGCCTGCTGTGCCTACTCAAAGCTAGCCAGCGCATTTAAGTGCCTTTTTTGCAATATTTTTTTATGAGCAAACCTAGAATGATTCACAAAACAGTGTATTTACATTGGTTTTAGCAAATGTATTTCACTGTATTAAAGAAGTAATCACCATTGCAATTAAAGCAAAGAAAAAACAATAAAGACTGTGTTTTTCAGGGATCATTGATTTAAAATAAATTAATTTCTATCTCATGAAATTTCTATTTACTTTATATTTTTATATTTTACATACCATTAGCAAGATATTTTCGTGCAAATACATGGTTTTAATAGAAATAATGCACAAAAGAACAATGAAAATATATACATGTGTTATATGTGCTATGTGTAATATGATATGGAGAGATAATAATATATATCTAGGTTAAACACATTATAAAAAATATCAGAAAGTTGGCCATTAATGATAAGGAAAAGCAATGAGTTCTACAGTTAAGATCTAATGAGGTCTGAAGATAAAGGTTTAGGACATCTTACCAAATCATTAAAAGAAAGAAAATTTATCCTGGACAATATAGATAAGAGCCTTTGGGTAGAAGAAAGAAAAGAGCAGGAAAAGTAAACAAAGACTGCTACAAGAAGCAGCAAATATAAAAAGAGACTCTAGTCTGAATCAGATCTTGGACCTGATTCAGCTGAACTTAACCCAGAAGAAAAAATCTAGCAGGAAAACTGAGGAATTATCCTCAGCACATATAAATTGCTGCAAAAATACTGACCAATGGATATAACAGCTGAGTATATGGCATGCAGGGTATTTCTATGTGGTGCAAATATTTTGCCTGCTACTATGTGTAGCAATGACTAATTAGTCAATTCTTTTCTTTCCTGTCACTGTTGATGTGCTTTGCAATTTCCCACCTTTCTGCTGACCTAAACAATAGACATATGGCATTCTAAGACAACTGTATTTGAAATACTAAAAAAATCTAAAAAATGCATCCATTGCTTTCACTTACTTCAGGCTACACTTTATCCTCAACTATGCTGATACAAATCCAAAGCAAATGAAAAGCTACGTGGTCAGATTTTTGACAGGGAGAGAAAAAGCAGATTAGTAGAGCCAATATAAAACAAAAATTTCACTTCAGTAGCTACAGATAGGCCAGTGTGAAGAGCTGAAAATACTGAGCAACTGAAAGAAAACTAAATTATGAACAAACCTAAAAATGGTTATGTTGGAGATACTGAAAAAAACCTGAGAGGGGAAAAAAGATGAAAAATTTTAGGGTAAGCAATTTGAGAAAACATGAAAGGCATCTCAAAACATGAGTTTCTTAAAAAATCAAGAAATATCTTCACAGTTTAATTGAAGGCAGATTTATTGCTGAATGAACAGGAATTTTAACTTCTTTCCAGCTCCATAGCTGACACTGGCATGTTTTTTTGTTGAATATTGTCATATCTCTTAATCCCCAACATGAGAAGAATTTCTCCCCCTTTTTCTTGCTCTCTTTAAGATGTCTAAATTCTTTGAAATGGTGACAGACATGTGGAAGATCATATGATGCTGCCACTTTTTTCCCATGACATTGTGATTCAACACAATAGTGGACAATGAATCAGTTATAAAAATGAGCAATCAGTAGAATGTTGCTTAAAAAGCTTCCCAACTTTAAATATTGAAAGGTAATGCAGAAGTGAACATAGGCATTTTTACCTGCAGCCAGGATTTAATTGATCAACATGTGTTAATTTTTTTAATGGTAATTTTGCTTGAAAATTTACCCCAAATATTTTAATGTCCTCATATGAATGATTCTAAGAGCTCACAATAAAAGCTAGTTGTTATTAGTTCATGAAGTCATTTATGCAATTTTTCTTACATCAGGGCTTTTTCAAGGAATCTTAATGTCAGACTATCAAATGGCACATTACCCTGCTTTGTCTGATTACATGATTCCATATGCTTTCAAGATTTTATTAGCTGGTGTCAAACACATTTGAAAAAATATGAAAATAAATACATTTTGTCTCTGAGCTTTGTAACAGAGGAAATAGTAAGAGCCAGTTGCATCTCCCCTTGATTTTAGGAGAATGGTATTACCCTGCCTTTCTCTGAGATTGCTGGTTACCTTCTGTCAGTGAGCAACTGTCTCCCTGCAAAGCAGAAGCACGATTGCATCTCTTTTCTCTGTGTTCAAGGCAATTACTTTTTAAAAAGTGGAATTTCTTCAGAATGACTATGTACAAGAGCAAACGCAGAAACCAAAGATGTAAGTAAATTGTAAAGTATTTTTAATGTTCTTACAGAGGAGGGAAAATAAAATCTCGAGTTCCACTGAAAGCTATGCTTTACCCTGCTCTGGTTAAATAACACTGGGAAAGCAGGAACTGTATTCCATGACAATTATCTCACTGTAAATGTATGTTAATTGCATGAAAGAGCTTTAAAATTTAAAAAAAAAAAAAAAAAAAAAAAAAAAAAAAAAAAAAACAAAAAAAAAAAAAAAAAA
>NDXB01018310.1:41031-67178 GCA_002631895.1 Agapornis roseicollis
AAAAAAAAAAAAAAAAAAAAAAAACAACAAAAAAAAATCCAACAAACCAAAAACCTAGCTCTATTGTTACTATGGAAACCCTCAGTAAGTGATGGCTTTATAATAACAACAAAAAAATAGAAATCAAATATAAATTTAGCTAAGAACTGCTAAGGCTAGCTTTAGCTAAGGCTAGCTATAGCTTTTGGCTTGTCAGGGTTGACATGCTTTCTCTTGTTGGACTGTATGTGGTTAGCTTTAGGGAACCAGCAATACCAGAACTTTAGGGGCAGTCATTTTATTTTCCTTCACCATAACTTTCAGAAGAATTGAAAGAATTAACTAGTTTGCATAAACCACAGAAACAGAAACTGGGGGGCAGAAAGCATGCGTCTCTTGTGTGTATTTAAGACACTGCAGCACTGAAAATTCACTGGCTTCTAAATGCTTGAGTTTCCAGTCCAGCACCTGTTTGACTTTCTAAATTGCTATGGCATCAACCAGGGGAATTTCATTATCAATACTGTCTTCTCTGGAACATTATGGAAGGGTGACTAAGGCAAGTAAAAATGAAGTGCTGTAAGTCAAGAAGTATGTGTTACTGTAAGGAAATCTAGGAAGAAGCCAAGTTATAAATGTAGAGCATGTCTGAGGCTGAGAAAAAAGACATTCCTCTAAGAAAAATGGCATGTAGGGACTGTGTGCTTTCAAGGAGAGAGCAGGAAGGAAGGAATATCAATTTGGAAGAAGGTAAGTTGGACTTTATTTGGACAGGATATGTTACTGTTCAGAGCTGAAAGGATATACATATATCTGTTTCACTAACCTCAGTTTTTGGTCCTTAGACCTTAATTTGTATAGGTTTTCTCCAGTGTTTCTTGCCCAATACAAATGGATGTGCTGCATGTAGAAAGTTTGCAGGACATATCTGTGATGAAATACCTGCAATGGAAATAAATCATCTGCTACACGTTCAATAAAATAAACATAAATCTTGTTCCTATAGCAGAAGTGAAAGAAAATTATATAGATACAGGTATATTATAATTAATCTAGTTCATTTTTATCATACTACTTACTCTTAGTGCTATTATGTGAACCAGGAGCTCCTTCTATAGTAAGCTGCATTCATAGTCATTCATGAAAACTGCACAAGGTGCTTTTAAGACTGCTTTTATGAAGAGAACCTGCCTTCTTCTCCTTTCCCCTCTACCACTGCTGACCCCAAGAAAATTCTGTGATTTTCTACAAGAGAAAAAAAATCAAAAACAAAACAACAAAAAACTAACAACGAACCAACATAGTAAAAATCTGAATTATGAAGGTGGCAATTGCAATGTGTTTGTTTGTTTGTTTGTTTTAAAACTGTCTCTAATTTTAAGATCCCAATCAATAAAGTATCTCAATATAACTGTCTCTGCTACCTTAGATACCAATACTGTTTACATGGGTGCTTCATTAATGCCTCTTAATTAGCAGCTGCAATAGACAAACAAGATAATTTGAGCAATTTTGATATAGCTCCTATTCATGTCACTTCGAAGCCTTTTAAAAGATAGATTTCATCTAAGCAATTGTTATTCTGAAATATAAAAGATAATGGTAGCTGCTGTGTTAAACCAGAAAAGTACTACGTTTTCTGTCCGTTACATTTAACACATGCTCTATTTTGAACATGAAGGCATTCCTGGGCTGCATCAAAAGGAGCGTGACCAGCAGGTCAAAGGAGGTGATCCTGCCCCTCTACTCTGCTCTCATGAGACCTCACCTGGAGTATTGTGTGCAGTTCTGGTGTCCTCAACATAAAAAGGACATGGAGCTGTTGGAACAAGTCCAGAGGAGGGCCACGAGGATGATCAGGGGACTGGAGCATCTTCCTGTATGAAGACAGGCTGAGAAAGCTGGGACTGTTTAGCCTGGAGAAGAGAAGGCTGTGCGGAGACCTCATAGCATCCTTCCAGTATCTGAAGGGGGCCTCTAGGGATGCTGGGGAGGTACCCTTCATTAGGGACTGTAGTGACAGGACAAGGGGTAATGGGTTCAAACTTAAACAGGGGAGGTTTAGATTGGATATAAGGAAGAAATTCTTTGCTGTTAGGGTGGTGAGATGCTGGAATGGGTTGTCCAAGGCAGTTATGAGTGCTCCATCCCTGGCAGTGTTTAAGGCCAGATTAGACGAAGCCTTTTTTCAGAAAAAAATGAAGCTCTGCTTCTGGATTTAGTACACACTGAATGGTACCATAAGCACTTTCCTAACCCATTTTTTTCCTTTCAATGTTTGAAGAAGGCTGTAAAAGCATTCTGTACTTAATTTAAAGCACATCAGATTAGAGAGAAGGATACTTAAAATAGAGAAATGATGACCTTTTTCTGACATAAAGTATAAGGAAACCCCATTTCCAATTTCTATTCCAAGTACAAGACTTTGTTACAATAGTAAATGCAAATAACTGGCTCTACTTACCTGTTTGTTTGAATGGGATAAAGGTTTCCTATTTTTTTTTTCAGCTGTAGCATCATACATAAGTGATGAGGCACTGGAATAGGTTGCCCAAGGAAGCTGTGAGTGCTCCATATCTGGCAGTGTTCAAGGCAAGGTTGGATGAAGCCTTGCATGACATGGTTTAGTGTGGAGTGTTCCTGCTTATGGCAGGGGGGTTGGAACTATGTGATCTTAAGGTCCTTTCCAACCCTAACTATTCTATGATTCTAAGTTCAAAACTAACCTTAATGTTTAATTCNAGGCAAGGTTGGATGAAGCCTTGCATGACATGGTTTAGTGTGGAGTGTTCCTGCTTATGGCAGGGGGGTTGGAACTATGTGATCTTAAGGTCCTTTCCAACCCTAACTATTCTATGATTCTAAGTTCAAAACTAACCTTAATGTTTAATTCTCATTGTACATTTGGTTTTGATTCTAGTCAAATTGACCCTCATACTAAGTAGTTAACATATTTTATTTGTTCCATATGTGGTTTTAACTAATGAGAATTAAAAACAACTATTACAGTCAATTGTGAAACTTGCATCACTAAAAGAAAACAGATTAAGGTTATTTCTGTATGAGTGTTTATGTATCTACACATACACGCATAGTCTCCCTGCTCACATTTTTCTGCACATCCAGATTTATAGCATGCTTTATTCTTATATCAGGATGTTATCTAGCTGATAGGCTTGATTCTCAT
Source organism: Agapornis roseicollis (assembly GCA_002631895.1). NCBI lineage: Eukaryota > Metazoa > Chordata > Aves > Psittaciformes > Psittacidae > Agapornis > Agapornis roseicollis. Next base: position 44,198 of record NDXB01018310.1, read on the forward strand.
TTCATTGGATGGACCTAATGACTGAGTAAGCGGAAACCATTTTAACAAATGCAATCTTATTAACACCAAAAAACCAATAAGTGTGTGATAAAGCTTTTCTGAAATAAAAGGTTTAAATGTTAGACTGACCTGCTTTGGTGCACAGCTGCTGAGGAGGATGATCAGGACAAGGCTTGTGGTAGGCTGCAGTGTACCTGTGGGTCTTCTCCATGGAGAAGCATTCACATCTGAAAATGCCAAACCTCTGAGCCTCTTCTCATGAAGTAGCAGGCATCCATTTTTACCTGGAGTCTTCCTTGTCATTGTTATTTTATATGCTGACATGCTACAAAGAGCAATTTCTTAAAGGTGTCATCCAGATCTTTTGAAGATTCTGTACCTTTTAAGGCCAATAGATCATTAGTTATATTTCAGGAGTTTGTTTTAAAAAAGAGTAATGAAAGGGGAGACATCACGCCTCCTGTTATTCTGGTGATTTCTCTCTTCTCACAGGAGACATGTCAAAACTTCACATGTAATTGTCAAATGGACTATAATTCTTTATCCTCAGTTACCAATTTTGTTTGTTGAGTTCTAGGTTTCCTGCATGCAGAGTGTTGTAGAAAGTAGCATGTACATTTATTAAAGGGTTAAATAATTTACAGTAACATAAAAGTAAAATAAATTATTTTCAAAAGTTGCACAGATAGCTGCTGCAATGCTGTTGTAAAAGGAAAATAATATTTTAGGCTTAAACTAGCTCCGTAGTTAGAGATGTGCTGCTGCCCACAGGTGTCACCTGATATATCTTTTTAAAGTATTCTTATCTTGCTGAGAAAAGGATTTTGTATGTATTGATAACATCCAATCAGAAATTCTGTGAAATTCCAGTTTGAAGGAATATTTTGTCCTATCAGCATTATTTGACCTGTTGCATTGCCTGCTATATTTTCTTTAACTGATGAGGTCATACTTGCCATCTTTCTGTCATGGATCTGCTGTTCACATCTTTGTCCTTTATATATGGCATAATGGCTTTCAGCCTTAAAATATAGAGTTGGCATCTGTTGAGTCTTGTTATATCACAGTTTGATCAGCCCATGATTAATTCCATTTTCTTTTTGCCTCTTAGGGCAACAAAGAGTCCCCAGTTCTGAGGCTGCTGCTGTTCAAAGAAAATAGCAGGCTTTAATAAGTGTGTGCTAGGAGTTAAAGTGACTGGAAAACCAAATCTCATTGGGAAAGACAAGTGTAGTTACTGACCCAGATACATATGAGAAAACTGTCTTTTTCCTTAAAACATCAGAGACCAAGATAACAAGGGAATATCTCCTCAACTTCTTCATGTAAAGCTATCTTAGAATAGCCCCAGGACATTCGTATTGCTGCACACCTTTTGAAGAAGTAGAGTTCAGTGCAATTAAATTTATCAGTAATAAGAATGAGCAAGAAGACACTCATGACCTGCAGGACTACAAATGTCATCAAATATTCACATCACATGAATAACATCTTTCTACAAAAAAAAAAATATAATTGCTACTCAGCAAATCAAGGGCTTCAGAAATAGAAACACTCTTCTCATAGCTTTGAAGGGAATTCATTGTGACCTGAGAAAGTTGGTTTGTATGAAATTATTCATTTCCCAATGTTATTAAACATTAAAACTCAAGACATAGGTCCCTCAGTGAAGCATGCAGGATAAATAAGCTAGAATATTTTCTTTGATGCTTTTTCAAGTGTCTGTGTATACTTCTAAAACAGATATTTTTTCTGCTTCTAAACTGTACAAGTAAATCAAAAGTATTGAAAGATAGCTGGTTTAAAAAACATCTTTTGAAAGATTAGTAGCCTGGTCTGATCAAACCCTACATGCACAACTTGCATGATGCTTCCCACTGCACAGGGGGTGTCTGCCTGAGGAAGAAAAGTGGAATTTTTGCCCTTGTGGACTAAATGCTGAGAGGAAATACTAAAAGTGGGACAGAAAGCTTAGGCAGTCAAGAACTTACAGACTGTCCTGAAAAGGTGAAATAAAGAAATAAATGGTGCTAGTACAGATTCAGAAATGACTTTTAAAATTATCCTGGAGCAGAAGTCAGAACTCCTAAAATGAAAGTGGAGAACATAACAAAGAAATTCAGCAAGTCATTTCAGCTTTATGTAGGAGAAATCTAAGGAAAAAAAAAGACACTTTAGTAATACCCTTGGCTTCATTACAAAGATTATGTTTTAATGCTGGGGGGTGGGGGAGGGAGGGCTTTATTTTGCGTATGTAAGATGGTAGATTAGTGGACAATATGCAATGGCTCAACAAAAAGATAATTGGGAAGCTAGGGAGAACTCATAAAAATACATCACCTATTGTTAAGGATCTTAAAAAGGGTATTATTAAAAAAGATGATCATATGCAAATAATGTAATTTGGATTATGTGATTTGAAGTCTATTAGGGAAATTAGCAAAGGAATGTATCACACCAATGAAAGTTTGTATTTAACCCTAGGCAGTTATCAGAAATTTAAGCGTAATACTGTTTTTCATGAACACATAGAATTCCAGTTCTAAGCCCTTCTCAGGCTGGCAGCAAACGCTTTTACGTTCATCAGTAACACAAATTATCATTAGTGAAACAGTACTTACTGTATGTTGGTTAGTTTTCTACAAGGAATCAAAATTTGCACATTCTGGAACAGCACTCCAGTGAGGACCTGAGATCTGGAAAAGCAAATAATAGTTTTAAAAAATGAAGTTTATTAAAATCAACAATCAACAAGTTGAAGATGTTCCTAGTAAAAAACAATCTATATAGAAAGATAATTCCAGGTTTTAAATTGTGCAAACATAAGTCCAGTGGTTAGAACCTAAAGTTAGATAAGTGCAGCTTAATTTAAGATGTACATTTTATGAGTGTAATCAGTCATAACTTACTAAAAGTACTTGCGATCTCTTCTCTCCATCATTTAGATTTTGAATCCATTTTTAAAAGTCTTTTTTAAACATGTACTATGGATCTGATTACAAAGTTTCTATTCAAAACTTACAGTATATTTGCAAGTAGAAAAGAGTATTATCTTCATAAAATCTATAAAATATATAAAATGCTGCAAATCTTGAAGGTACTCCATCCTTAATCTATTAAATCTCTGTATGCTGCTATAGCAATGCCAACTACTTGTTTATTGAGAAAAAGGAGAAAAATTCTTTAGGGGTTCAGAACATAATGAATCTCAAGGGAAAAATCTTCTTTTGCTTATTTTTGCATGAAGTACCAACATATTTTAAGAAAAAAGGCTTGCATGACGGAATATGTAAGGGGTGCAGGACCTGGTTTTAAGCATATTTTTCTTTTGTTCTATTTTCATAGCTAAAAAATCTCAGTGCTAAATCTCTAGTGCAAAAAAGGTTTGCACTAGAATTATATATATATATATATATATGTATATTGTACTGTCTGGTCAGCTACTGTCCACAAATACTTTTAGCTTGAGTAGGCAACTTGAAACAAGCAACCTGTCCACACAAAATTTCACTTTCAAAAAGTTTAGACATGCAAACAGAAACACAGATAAAAAAAAAAAAATAAAATCCTGCATAGAATTTGTAGCCCAAGGTACATGAGCAACAAGTATGCTGAGAATTTAAAATTAAAGTGCAGTGGCTGATATATATTATTCTCCATTATGACTTATTTCTGTTTTATTTAATGCTGTTTAAAACCAAATATATTCTGTGCATAGTTAGGTTATATGTAAGTGATATACACTATCTATAGTAGACTGCAGAATTTAGGACACACATCAGAGAGCGGAAGGGAAAATTGTCCAGTGACAATTTACCAGCCGATCTCTGTTGAAAGTCTGCTCCAGAAAGCAGGCTTTTAAACAACATTTTGTGCCTATGAGTATCTTCTCCTCGAGTTCTTTTTTGTTTTATTGATTACTAAAGTTTTGGTCATGCAATCATAGAATCATAGAATAGTTAGGGTTGGGAAGGACCTTAAGATCATCTAGTTCCAATACCCCTGCCATAAGCAGGGACACCTCACACTAAACCATGGCACGCAAGGCTTCATCCAACCTGGCCTTGACCACTGCCAGGAATGGAGCACTCACAACCTCTTTGGGCAACCCATTCCAGTGCCTTTCCTAACAGGAAAGAATTTCTTCCTTATATCCAATCTAAACCTCCCCTGTTTAAGTTTGAACCTATTACCCTTTGTCCTGTCACTACAGTCCCTAATGAAGAGTCCCTCCCCAGCATCCCTATAGGCCCCCTTCAGATATTGGAAGGCTGCTATGAGGTCTCCACACAGGCTTCTCTTTCCCAGGCTGAACAGCCCCAACTTTCCCAGCCTGAATCAATGGCAAAATTCACACTGCCAGATACAGTGTTAAATCAAGGCTTTATTGCTTAGAAGGAGTGATAATTATTGTCCTACACTCTGTTAATAGAAAATAGCCATATAACATGTCCCATGAGCCCTTTGTTTAGGATTTAACTTGGGTTTGAAAGGGATGTCTTACAAGTGAATGCCTGCTTATTCTGTTTCTTCAGCCTCTTGGCTGAAGCATCTTAAAAACTGCCATTAAATTGTCCAGTTCATTACCATTTCATGTTGCAGTTTGCTGAGAAAAATTAATACAAGCAGCTACTGTTGTTACACACAAGCTACCACACAGTCTTTAAACATTGTTTTGGAGTTGTAAGAGACTTGGATGTTGCACTGACAAAATGCAATTTAGCTTCCCAAGTAATATGATTTTCCTACCTGTGAGGTTTTTAAAAGTCCAGGATCTACTTTGTATGGAAGAGTTCTCCAAATTATTATTGTTCATATTATGTAGATATAAATGCACATTAAGCTAGCATTTAACTGATTTCTGAAGTTATTTCTCCTCAGGGCCTAGGTTAGGTAAACACCTGATGGTCCCATCCAACTCCATACTCAGATTTTCCTCTGTGGAGAGTACGATTGAGAGCTCTCCCCAACAGGAAGTTGGCATGTTGGCAAGAAAGCAACTGTGTCTTATGCTCAAAAACACACCTGGGTCCTTTAATTTAGGCCATGTAAGTATTTTGTCACGGACAGCAGCAGAAGCCAAGTTGCATTTACCTATTTGGCAGATAACTTGTTCCATTGCAAAAAATAATTACTAAAATTACTAAAGAATTACTAATTCTCATATATACTAATAGTATATTATGAGAAGCAATCCTTTAGGCAATCCTTCCTGGGAATTATGTAGTCAGGATTTAAGATTATTTTTAAGATGCGTGGGCTGTTGCTGGGCATTAACTAGATCTTCAAATTCTGACCCCTTAGTTTGGTTTCTCTTCACTTAACTGAAAGAAAATAAATTTGGCAAGTCAATTTTGTATGTATTTTATCCGGTAGGCAATGAGAAAAAAAACAGAAAAGCATGTGTATGTATTTTCATTCTCTCAGTTCTGAAAAGCCACTAGCCAATTTATTTTAAAATAAATCTTATAAAGGAAAAAGAATGTGGTTGTTGTTTTTTTTTTAACAACCACATATTTGGCTGTGCTTCAAGCAAATGCAAATGAAGCAGCCAATTTATAAACCCTGCCATAAATGTGTTTTTTTCAAGGGAATCTGTAACCCATTTGGAATACACTCATACTGCTCACTGTTATATTGTAAATTTCCCAAACATAAGTTATTCAGAAACATTAGCACATTCATGTAATTTAACACTTCACATGGTAGTGTATGAACATAGTGCTCTGGCCTCTATAAAATATAAGATAAGGACAAAACCTTTTATCACAGAGTTCATGTCTGTATTGAAGTTCAAATGATTTAACATCTTCCTATCAAAATGAAGCTATAAAAAAGAGTATTTAGTGGTCATTTGATGGATATGTTAAAGTCAAATGATACTAGTAATCTTTTCCTTTAAAGCTGTCCTGAAAGACTCAGTGTGATGTATTGAAGTGATGAATGAAAGTTCTAGAAATCAGAGAAATTCTTGTACTATCCTTACTTATTAAAAATAGCACCAGTAATAATACTAAATCTTATTGAAATGTTCTATAGAGAGGCTGGAAGTTGTAGGCTATGTAAATAGAATATTGTCCAAGTCTGTCATTTGTGGTCTTGAATCTAAACTCTTAATAATCAAAGGTAACAGTAGAACAAGCTAATTAAACATCAGCCTCACAACCAAAGGAAGCCTTGTCCCAGCTCACTTCCCATGAGCTGCATCATACAAATATTTTATAACTCCAGTAAGATACAGGGCATATATCTCAAATGTGCTTTTACTTTACTCTCTTAATAACAATCTGTTTCTATTTATACTACAAAGCAATTATTTGTCACTTATTTCTTCAAAACTGTTTTGTATAATAAAAATTGGTTTGATCTTTTATGCATTAATTTGCATTTCTTGTTATGTGCCTTACAATAACTAAGTCAGGTGCAGGGAAAAGGAGAGAATGGTGGAGAAGAGAGGAAATGGAGCTCAGTTCAAATCTGCATTGAAAACATTATGCTATTGTGGCCAGAAACTTGTATTTTGAGAAGTAAGGGTTCCCCTCTTGACTGTGGAAACAAAGTTGATTCCAGTCTTGGAAAAGAAAGCAGCATCCCTGCTTTTTCTTGGAAGGCTATTACACTCTTTCAGCTACATTAGTGTACTCAATGAGAGGATTTGGAGGTAACCTGCACAGTGTCTTCTTTTTTTTTCTCTTTATGTTGCAAAAAAATTTCACAAAACTGGAAGAGCACAAGCTGATTTAGTGCAAGATTATAAATCTACATCTGTTATGCTCCTCTTCACCTCAAAGGTCTACCTGCAAGGACCAGGGATTCTCTATCTGAAATATAACTTAGAGAACTGTAAACTCACCAGGCTGCAATGAACCCAGAAATACTAAAGATAGCTACATTTTCTATATATCTTTCATAAATTTTAATTAATTTCCTCAGTGGAATGATTTCAAAGCTAGCTCAGTAGTTCAGGTGATATTTATAAGGTCTAAGAAAGTTGTACTTTGAAGGAATTCATAAATTATGGAGCATAACTGTGTTTTTTCTGATGTGCAATAAACTCATATTTTATCATGCACTTAATTTTATGGCATTTAAGGCTGTTACATAGTCCTAAATAGTGTGTGTCTAATTAATGATCCCAGATTTCATCAACACACATGAGTTACTCCTTCTGGCACTTTTCATTATCAGTGCAATGATATTGTTCAGGTGTGCTACATAACAAGCATTATTTTTTTTGTTAGACACAAAATTCATTGCCTTATCTTGTGATCTGCAACTGCTGGCAAGGTCCTTAAATAAAAAATGAGAGTGCAGTCCCATGACAAAAGACCACCAAAAATACATGTAGGTCACACCTGTTTCATTTCCACAGCTGTATAAATTTGATTTGCCACAAAGCTGGTTATTTGATTATTTAATCTGTCCAGTCAGGAAAGTAGTGAGTATTAAACAAGGACATTGATAAGCTTGGAATCTGCATATATGAAGAAGTAATTAGCTTGATGAATGTTCTAGTCAAAACCGAATTCATGTGTTTTTGGCTAGATGTTACTTCTGCTTATGCACAGAAGAGATATGCGTCTTCAAAGATTTTAATTTTAAACTCCTTTAAGTATTCAATTTCGATGTTTACCATGATCCTGAAAAGTGTTGTTATTAAGTTTGTCACTGAAATGTAAATGTGAGTCCCCTGGATTTAGTAGTGCAAATATCTGACAGATATTAAAGCTGTCAGGCCCTGGATATATATGGTGAAGTCCATGAGTGTCAGCATGTTTAGCAGGTGCTAAACCTGTCAACATTAGCCAAAAAAGCAAAAGACTAATCTGGATTATAAACAACCCATGAAAATACTTCTTAATCCTTCTTTGCTTGTAAAAATGGTCATAGGTAATATTCTTTATATTTTAATATTTTAAGTATAAAATTGCAGCAGCTTATTGGGGGCATACCCTTAGATCCATACATACTGCTTAGTGTTAAATTGGCTGTTCAACAAACTGTCACCTCCAAAGTTAGATGAAAATTAAGTTTGAGAATAACCACTGCAGATTACTAAAATATTTGGTTCCAGACTTCAAAAAAATCACATGAAATTGCAGCGTGGGGTTTTTATTAAGCAAAACATATGCTTTATGTCAATACAAAATAAGTTCAGAAATGTTCCTTTTATTGTATATCTCTTCAAATGAATGAAGTTATATATAGCAATATATATCCACGTTTTGTGACTGATTTATTATCCAGTTTGTGCCATTTCTAGTTACATTGGCTGGTACAAAATCCTGTGAATATATTAATCTCTCTGTATCAGAAGTAAGCTGATTGCTAGCTGGGGCTTAAGAAGATAATGGCTTTGTGGCAGATACGTGCTGACAGTGTTTATCATCAGAATGCCTGTACAAGGTGTTTATCATGGGCCATGTGCTTCCAGGGTAATGCAATTTTTCCTGTTTGAACATAGCTACCTGATAAACACACCCTGTGCAGGAAACAAAATCCTTTATCACATCTCCAAGCAGATATGCCCAGATGCTCTTTCTGAACAAATATTCTCCCTCTTGAGAGCTCCAATGAAGTCCTGAGGACAGAAGTTCTTTTGGGGGCATGCTGACAATTTCCATGGGGAGTTTATTTGAGGTAAAAGGATCTCTGTTTGGGGAATAAAGTATTTACCAGTTCACCAATGTTTACAGATCTGTGCTCTGGCTCAGATATGTATTAATCAGTGATGGTGTAGCAGCTGAAGCAAGGAATTTGCAATACATCTGTCCTTGGGTTTGGAAGACTCAACTCTTCCTTTGAGAACCTCATTGTACTATTGGGAAGTATTAGAGATGTGGAAGAGGAAGTAAAAAGATGAGAAAGCAAGACCTGTGCATCACTTCATAACTCAAGTGGGGGAGGAGGAAGTGTTCTTCCCAGTTCATGAGTGGGAGTTGACAGAGTCTGTACCCCACAGATTAGAGCTCTCCTTTAGCCCTGAGTTCTGCTTTTAGTTAATGTTGCATTGATGGTCTCAGAAGTTCCTTCTTGCTTGCTTAATCCTACCATCAGAGATCCAAATTACTGAGAAATAACAGACATTACAATATTACACAATTGGATACCAGCATGTGAGTTAAAGCATGCTAAGGCTTTTTCCTGTCTGTACCATACAATTGTTATTTCTGTGATCAGAAGACACATATCTTGTTTAGTGTAACAACTTGTGCTGAGAGACAATTGTGAAACATTTCCAATTAATTACCATGCTAGAAAATTGAAATTAGCTATAACCAGTTTTGACTAAGAAATTAACTGTGATGTGGCCCTGTTCTGGTTATTTACATTAGAAGGGTAGATAGCTGGTATATTGTAAATTGTCTGCCATCCTTATCAGTTACAGTGACTTTACAAAATGAAATTTTCCTGAGGCAGAGTCTATCAATAGAACATTTTCACATGGTTTTAGGTTTCTCCCATCTGACACTTCCTGCAGTTGACTGGTTTTGTTTTTTTCTCAAAATCATGATTTTGGCAACTATGTTGGATTTTTACTACTGGGTTTGGTTTTGTTGTTTGTTGGGTTTTTTTTTTTTACCTTGTTTTAAATTTGTATTAGAACAAGTTAAAAAAAAATACAGATATTTGCTATGGGCAAGAATTCAGAGATGCAGAGATTAAAAAAGAGGTTAAGATAAAACAAGTGGCATGAGGGACTTTTTACAAGGGCATGTAGTGATAAGACAAAGGATAATGACTTTAAACTTAAAGAGGAGAGATTCAGACTAGGTATTAGGAAAAAAAATCTTCACTATGAGGGTGACAAGTCATTGAAACAGGTTGTCCAGAGTTGTGGATACCCGATCCTTGGAGTGTTCAAGGCTAGGTTGGATGGGGCTTTGAGCAACCTGGTCTAGTGGAACTTGTCCCTGTCTACGGTGGGGGACTTGTAATTAGATGATCTTTAAGGTCCCTTCAAACCCAACCCATTCTATGATTCTATGATTCTATTAATAAGACACCTGTTTTTAATTTTTTATTGCTAAAATCAGTTGATTCTATTTGCATTTTTTGAAAAAAGTAAACTATCTTTTTACCAATGAGGATCACATCATCTTTCCCTCTTTTACAGGAGGCTACATCTATGTGTATGCATGTGCTATGTCCTCTTTCTTGTTTCATATTTCTCCTTCCACTTTAATTCTGATTCAGTATCACTTTGTATGGTAAACAGACAAAAAAATTATCATCCTCTCAATTAAGGCTGTATCAACATTGCAACCATATTACAGCTTATCTAAGGTACTTCAAGTGTATCTGTGAATCCCTCTGTCCCCTGTATATCAGTTGTCCTCTCTTTTATTAAATATACTCAAAAAGACAGATTAGCTCAGGCCTTTCCTTGTTTCCTCCTAAAACCTCTTATTTCAGGTTCTGTGATATTTCTTGAATCTTAAATCTTTTAAAATAATTTCCTGAAAAAGTAGCCAGAGCACTTATTTATTCCAAATTTACGTACTTTACTGGTGATCTTGTTGGTGACAGGTAAAGGTAAGTAAGTGTTCACTCTGATGAACCTATTTTTAGAGAGACAAGAGACATAATTTTCCTACGTCATCTTTTTTTTCCTTATACTGAAAAGGAATCAGAGATGTATATACATTTCCTGCATTCATAGATAGTGAAATGTGCACAAAAGTACGTACTAAACTTGAGAAAATTAACATATAAAGATTTTTTAAGCAAAATTGGAAAAAAATACAAACCAGGTCCAGATAACAATTTAAATGTTATAATTGTTATGTACGAAGTAAATTATGCAATTATTGGATGTATTTATGCAGCTATTTTGAAATCTTAGTATCTTCAGTAGTAACATGGTCAAGATTACCATAAGTAATTATTCATTTACTGCCAGAAAATTACAGGGCAATATATAATCTGTGACATTTCCCTTATGAGAACATAAGTCATGTTTCGTTTTTACATGTCAGTGGCTTTGTCTTGCAGGATACTAAAAAGGAGGTCAGCTAGCAAATGTGCTAATAGCACAAGGGGAATCCATGCATTCAGGAGGAACATGCCCAGAGCTCAGCCTCAATGGTATAAGTGGGACTGATAGGAATGGGTGCAGTGTGAAAGAGTGAAAAAAGTGACATTTAGATACAAATGATGCGGTCAAGTACACTGTATTATTGATCACTAATCTCAGACCTTCAAAATCCATACTTTAACACTTGTTGATAAATTAAAACATGTTTTTCTTATCTATGTTTTTGAGAATTTTTTGTAGGAGTTGGCAGGACAAACATGAGGTTGTGTTGGCTATTCATAGCTCATCTACTTGAGTGGTTGGATATAGCTCAATAATAAAAATATTTATATTTATTCCTTTCCTCATTCTTGGGTAGTTCTCATCCTCTGTGATTGTTTACTGATACTTCTTGTTTTCTGTTATGGAGTTTCTCGAGCATATGTGATAACTCACTGTATCTCTGTTTCTTCTTGATACATCACTTTCCTCCACTGCTCAGGTGATAGGTGTAACTACTCTTCCTTTGTGATTTAGCATAGTATTCACAAATTACTTTGTCAAAGACCACAGATATGGAAAGCAAATAAAGACCATTTGTATGTTCATGAAGCATGATGTTTTAGATGATGTAAGATTAGCTAAATGTGGACTTTTGAGCAAAGTTTGTAAGATATTTTTCATTCTATTCATTATCTAGTGCATATAGTAGATGAGTTTGAACTTCAACGATGTCTGCCTCTTGACTGCCTCTGTGTCTTCCCACCATCATGACAGCTTTTAGAGCTTGTTACCAAAATATGGTGGGTGTTTTTTCTCTTTCTTGGTAGCTAAAGTGAAAATACTCTAAATTCTATGTCAGTTTTACAACTGTACTCATAGTCAACCTTTAGTTGATTACTGTTTCTTTAAGTAGAAGTACTAACACAAGAACAAATGTCTAAACTTGATGAAACCAAGCAACAGCAAAACTCTCAGCTAAATTTCAATTTCACAGGTTCAAGCACTGTAGATATTAGGAATAAATGAAGAACCAGTTCCCTTCTTTTGAACTAATTCTGTTTCTTGTATAACTAAATTACATGTTCCACTGCTCACATTTCCTATGCCAAATGGATTTTTCCTTTCATCTTTTACAGTATTAATGTCTGTGATTTCTCAAATGCAGAACTGTAATTTGGGATTTTTGTTACTTTTGGTGTGCCATTTAGGAAGACTCTGTCTTTTCCTTTGGTCACCATGTTAACAATTATTATCTAAGGTTATACATAAAGTAAAATATGTTCATGATGGAATTTACTGACCAGTGGTATTAAGATAAGGAAAATAATTACTGCCAGCAACAGACTGCTCATGATTAGAAGGGAAAAAGTAAGTCAGCAGTTCCATACCTTTACTTTCAATCTCCTGTTCACAAAGCCTTCTGTTTATTATCTTGTTTCTGCTTTTTTTTTTATTTTCAGACTGGCAGGAAGATAAGTATACGTTATATGTTAAGAGTCCTGATATCTATATAAAGACCAGCATTTAACTGCAGTGAGCTTTTCTTCAGAACCTTCCCAGAAGAAAGATAACAAATTCTTACTTTGGGTCCTAGTTAAAATAGCAGAGAGTGTAAAATGCTCTTTCAAGAAATTATATCTACTTAAGAAATTTAAATAAGCTGCATAAAAAGATAGGACCCTCATTGTTATTTATTAAGGTCCTAATCCCAGTTGCTATTTTATTTCCAAACCTTTCATGAATTTGACTTTTTTTCTGAAATCTATTCTTGGTTCAATCATTATTAAAAAAAAAAATAAAATTCAAGTAGCAGCAATAATCTGTTTCCTCTCAATGGAGTTAGAGCTGAAAGAAAACCTGGTCTCTGTCTCTTTTACTATGGGAGAACCTAAATCCAAAAGCACAAAATACGTTAATGCAATCAAGTGCTCAAACATAGTTGTAGGAATAAAGCAATATGTCATCTTTCACATATGCCAGAGAACTGAAGATAAGTGCTATGAGGTTCAGAAATGAACACTAGGAGTAGCTACACAGAAGCTCTTCTTCCTCCCAGTATGAACTGGAAGATGAGCTAGAACAGCACCACTGGCTAGGCAGATTTCTTCCTTACACAGGGTTTAGATTACCCAGCTTCCATGGTAGCACAGGCTCACTATAACGCACCCCAGGGACAAAAGCCACCTTGAATTTTTCATAAACCTATGCTGACTGTATCTGTGCTAGGTTATAGTGATGGGCATGGTGATGAATTTTATTTGTGACATCCAAATTTTCAATTTCAGATGAACCCAAAAAGAAGAAAATGAATGAAAAGTTAGAATGGTGGTTTGTGGGTTTAGGTGTTTTTATTGTTTTTTAATGGCTCGACAGTTTTCCTTTAGACTAATTAGTTTGGAGATGTGCTTACTTATCATATTAAATTATAGATCTTAGGGTTTTGTTGCTCAGTGTGTGAAGCCATTGGGGCAAAAAGAAACTGTGGCACTACCAAAAGTATTTTTAATTTTGACAAAGTTACAGCCTATTTGTAGAGAGATAACTCTAATGCTTTAATTTAAAACATCTTACTGTTTCATCTCTTAGTTTTGGATTGTTTAGGTATGACCATTTCAGTAAAAGAAAGCTACTGCTGTTCTTGATTTTTGAGAAAAATACTGGTTTTACTACTGAACAATTTCATGTAGTGATAACTTCAGTAAGTCAGTATTTCAAGTAGCATTGGAGAAATCTGTACGAAATGCTCCTGGGTTTGTGGACATCCAGCCACCACACTGTATGTTTAACTTCATATATTATAATTATAATTAATATTAATATGTATTTACTGGGACACATAAATTCAGTTTATATTTGACCTTTCTTTCATTGCTGGCATGCCTACTGAAGTGACTATATGAGAAAAAAAGACTTGTCATTCAGTTCTCCCCAGTATCATATCAGAATAGATGTTCATAGAATCATAGAATAGTTAGGGTTGGAAAGGACCTTAAGATCATCGAGTTCCAACCCCCCTGCCATTGGCAGGGACACCTCACACTAAACTATGTCACCCAAGGCTCTGTTCAACCTGGCTTTCCTCGTTATATACAATCTAAACTTCCCCTGTTTAAGTATTAACCCGTTACCCCTTGTCATATCACTAATGAAAAGTCCCTAATAAAGAGTCCCTTTCTGGCATCCTTTTAGGCCCCCTTGAGGTACTGGAAAGCTGCTATGAGGTCTCCATGCAGCCTTCTCTTCCCCAGGCTGAACAGACCCAACTCTCTCAGCCTGTCTTCATACGGGAGGTGCTCCAGTCCCCCCGTCATCCTCGTAGCCCTCCTCTGGACTTGTTCCAACAGTTCCATGTCTTTCTTATGTTGAGGACACCAGAATTGCACACATTACTCCAAGTGAGGTCTCATGAGAGCAGAGTAGAGGGGCAGGATCACCTCCTTCAACCTGCTGGTCACACTTCTTTTGATGCAGCCCAGGATATGGTTGGCTTTCTGGGCTGCAAGCACACACTGCCAGCTCATGTTGTTTCTCATTGACCGACACCCAAGGTCCAAGATCCAAGTCCTCTGCAGGGCTGCTCTGAATCTCCTCTCTGCCCAACCTGTAGCTGTGCCTGGGATTGCGCTGACCCAGGTGTACGAACTTGCACTTGGCATGGTTAAACTTCATGAGGTTGGCATCAGCCCACCATACAAGTGTGTCAAGGTCCCTCTGGATGGCATTCCTTCCCTCCAGAGTATCCATCGAACCACACAGCCTGGTGTCATTTGCAAACTAGCTGAGGGCGCACTCAATCCCACTGTCCATGTCACCAACAAAGATGTTAAACAAGATGGTCCCAACACCGATCCCTGAGGGACACCACTCGTCACTGGTCTCCAGCAAGACACTGAGCTATTGACCACAACTCTTTGCATGCGGCCATCCAACCAGTTCTTTATCCACTGAGTGCTCCACCTATCAAATTGATGTCTCTCCATTTTAGAGACAAGGATGTCTCTTGTGGACAGTGTCAAACACTTTGCACAAGTCCAGGTAGATGACATCAGCTGCTGTACCCCTGTTCATCAGTTCTGTAGCCCCATCATAGAAGGCCACCAAATTGGTCAGGCAGGATTTCCCCCTAGTGAAGCCATGCTGGCTGCCACCAAGCACCTTGTTGTTTTTCATGTGCCTTAGCATGCCTTCCAGGAGAATCTGCTCCAAGATTTTGCCAGGCACAGAGGTGAGACTGACTGGTCTGTAGTTCCCTGGGTCATCCATTTTGCCCTTGTAGAAAATGGGACTTGTANCATACCTTCCAGGAGAATCTGCTCCAAGATTTTGCCAGGCACAGAGGTGAGACTGACTGGTCTGTAGTTCCCTGGGTCATCCATTTTGCCCTTGTAGAAAATGGGACTTGTATTTCCCTTTTTCCAGAAAAATGCATTTCATACTTAACTTTCAGTAGAACCAGCAAAAGCAAAACCTAGTGAGAGCTCCCATACTATTCCACAGGTAATGAATCCTGTTAAAATGCAAAATTTTGCTACAGATTTAAAATTTAAAATATTCATATTTAATATATTTTGGTACATTAAGCATATTTGCAGGTCTAACTTGATAGCTTTTCCAGTGCTTTATGGTTTCTTGTACACTGATTGGGTTTTTTTACTTTTTCCTCTCAATTTAAACAGGATCCAATGAAATGAAATTCTGCTAAAGATGTGATATCTAGAACATTTCCTAGATTAGTAGAACTTGGAACATGGTAATATGCAGATGCTCCAACAGTTAGCTCTCAATAGTGCATAAAAAATACATTTACGTATCTGAAGATGCAAGATTACATGCATGCACCATAAAACTTCCTCATATTCCTCCATGAAAATTATCTCAGTTTTACCCTTAGAGTCCTAGGGGATGTCTGTGTCATGCTACATAATTTCTGCATCAACACTGCTGTAACACACTGTCACACAGGCCGTAAAATTTTTCACAGGCAGCCCACAGATTTATATGTGAGCTGCCTGTGAAGCAATCAGAAGCATAGAGAAAGGCAGAAGTAAAGCAGGATGCACCCAGTTTATGAATATTATGTAACCTGCATGGTATATTTGCATTCTTAATGGGCTGGTCTAAATTCACTTACCTTCCTGTTCCCTCTCAACTATACAAAAGGCTGTATACCTCTCTGACAGCTGAAGTCTACGTCAATGAGTACTAATCCTTGTCTCATCTGCCCTCATTCATTGTTCTGCCATGGCACCAATATCATTTGAGTTTTGGCTGGCGTCCTAGCAGAAAAAAATACGCACTGTGCAGCATCCATCATGGCCATCTTTGTCAGCATGTGTCACGAGGGTAATGAATCATGAAGAACCTGTTGAACCTCGAAGTGAACCACTGTTATCTGCAAGTGGATTTTGTTTTCCTTTGGGGATAGTCCTTCATACTCAGCTGTATTACTCACCTTCCCAAAACTGCAACACATATCAGAGAAAAAAAAAGACAACCACACACACAATTTTTAATTTAAAGAATACAGCCAGACATTAATTATTACATGTAACAACATGTGGGTGTGCTTATTTTGCACATAGACTTTCAATATCTGAGCAGAATTTGGGGAGCTGTGATCTCACAACTGCTGTAGACTTCTGAGGAATGAAATGACACCAAAATAAAGAACACAATGTGCACAAAAAAGGGTTAATTGTCATAACTGATTCTGGAGCCGTTATAGTAGTGACTCAGTATCCTAGTGAATGGCATAAAGTGAAGTAATGAGCAATGAACTCATTTACTCCAATTTATAGTTTTCCAATGTTATTTTTATTTCTTTGTGGATCACTGTAGAAAAGGAAAATGAGCTGGGAATGGTGGGCATCTGCTGCTAAGACAGCAGTGAGATCCTGCATGACACATACTGACTGGACAGTACAGATAACACAGTGCCATGTGCTCAGGCATGCAGCCATTCTCTCTATAACAAATATTCCATAAATATAGTTACAAACATTACATAATCATCTGTAATTTCCATTGCCACTTCTGGAATACCTCCATACAAGATTACATGCCTTGACATCCTGAATCCCTGAGAGTCTTTGTTGCTGGGTGTGCTCTTTCATTTTTCCCTCAATCAAAACAGTTTAAGTTGACAGTGACCATGTGAATGAGCAAAATGAAAAAAAGACACAAGGTTCTTCCTGCTTGCTGGAGTTTACTAGATTCCACCTCAGTAGGTCAGAAAAGAATAAGTAAATAAAACTGATTGTCGTATGATACATGATTGAAGAATGAAAAGTAATAACACTGAACTAAATCTGATTTTACCACAGACTTAAATGGAAGGTTACACTAACAGAGGGAGCTTTGAAATTCTCATCCAAAGTTGTCTCCTTTCTTACATGAGCACTGCTTTTCCATTCTTGGAAAATAGGTACAAATATTTTTAAGTATGGAATTATAATAAGTAGTATAAAGCATTACGGGAAAGGATTTTAAGGTTGAGATTACAGCAGAGTGAAGGTATGCACAGCTAGCTGTAGGCTGTTGGGCCAGTGTATAGCAGGCCAACATAAATATTTTAGTGTTTAGCTGTATCTCTGGCTCTGCTTTCAAGAAAACATATGTCATGATGTTAACAGCAGTGTCTGATAAGGAGCTGAATATTAGGAAGTGAAAGATTAGAAGACAGTGCTCTGAAGTGTTGTGTTGAGCTACATTAATTTTTTACTCAGAGGAATCATTCCACACAGAGGTTTTCTGTAACCATTGCTGTTTATTGCAATATAAGATTTAGGGATCTTCTTTTAGTCTCAAAGTGAATTAAAATAACAATGCTAAAGCTTTAAAAAGTCTGCATGCTCCTTCCCTTGTACTCTCTTCCTCATTTTAAATGACAGGCATGAGATTAGTGGTTAAATGCAGTATGTCCAGAAGATTAATGTTTCTAGGTGAGCTTAGAGAGCTGTTTCATTTGATCAGCTACTGGAATTTCATACTTCAGTAGGAAAATAAAATAAAATAAAATAAATAAACAGAAAGAAAGAATCTAACAGTTCTAAAAGATGTTCAGGTTTAAGATAGGCCTATAGCACCAGTCTTCCCTTAGTAATAATGATAGATAAAAATTTCTGAGACAAAGGAATGGTTTTTTTGCTATATTAAAGCAATTGACTCCAATGTCCATAATAATTTAACTCCAGATTCAGCTTGAGAAAGAGAAAGCTATGTGGAGACCTCATAGCAGCCTTCCAGTATCTGAAGGGAGCCTATAGGGATGCTGGGGAGGGACTCTTCATTAGGGACTGTAGTGACAGGACAAGGTGTACTAGGTTCAAACTTAAACAGGAGAGATTTAGATTGGATATAAGGAAGAAACTCTTTCCTGTTAGGGTGGTGAGGCACTGGAATGAGTTGGCCAGGGAGGTTGTAAGTGCTCCATCCCTACATTCCTGGTGTTCAAGGCCAGGTTGGACGAAGCCTTGGGTGGCATGGTTTAGTGTGAGGTGTCCCTGCTTATGGCAGGGGGTTTGGAACTACATAATCTTAAGGTCCTTGCCAACCCTAACTATTCTATGATTCTATGATTCTAAACTGTGTGATAAAGATGGATTGCAAAGCTTGAAAAATATTGTTCCAGTTGAAAATGCATACTTCCATTGTGCACATTTTCACACAAAAGTACACATGTACAAGTATATTAGGAAAAAACAAAACACAGAAACCTTGGACAAGGGTTGGCAACCTAGGTGAAAATTTTAATCTTAGGGGGTGCAATAGGTGTTGTGTGTGTTTAACATCATGATCAGGTTGCAGAAGAAACACTACGGCTTCCAATGAGACTCAATACAAAAAGAAAGAGTCTGAACTTCTTACAGGAATCTGACATAGGCCCCAAATGCCTTTGTGAAAGAGATTGTCTAATGGATGTCTATTGCCTTGTCTAGCTCTAAATATTTCTTATGCCAGCTACAATAGAGGATAGTTTCTGAAGCCTTTTTTACAAACATATGTGCTGTGTGTTTGTGTGGTTTGCTCAAAATAATCATATTCTGAAGAAATAAATTGGAAATATCATGGTTCCACAACTGTCTGGGGAAAAGAATTAGCTCACTGTGGAGTTCTTGGTTCCTTGAAGTCTCTGAGCCAGAATGACATTTTCTTTATGGGTAGTAGAGATCTGCTTTTTGTATGGCAATCTAATGTAGACAGAAAATATTACAGGGAAGCTTAGAAGAATGTGGATCCACGTTACATAAAATGATGAATGACCAATTTGAGAGCTTCACTAGCACTGTATATTAACATGCATAATAATTTATAATTCTTTAATATTAAACTGGAATGGGTCAGATGGTGTTTTTGGTAGTACCTTTGATATTCAAACTTGATTTAATGAATTCCAAAATAATTACTTTATTTCCTAATATGATTTTTAGTAACCTATTACAATGTTTCCTGTTACTGATTCATAATATATACAAATTAATGTCATTAATAATATGCAGTACAACTTCAGCCACTTGTGAGAGAAACTCTGAAGCACCATATAATTATACCTGTATGCAAGAGTAAATGGAAAATATCCAGTAAATTGCAGGGAGAAGGAAGAGGTTATATGCTTAGAGAAAGGGCTCCTGATATGAATTCTATGATTTTTGGTTATTACTGTTGGCAAAATGAATAGTGATTGAAAAAGGTTTTGAGGGGATGAAGGGTTAGGGGGATTGTAAGGCAAAACCAGAGCTCCTTTCTCATTCATGAGAAACATTCTTTTTTTATTATTAAAAACACACACCAATGTGATATATTAGTAAGAATAACAGAGCAATCAGACATTTATGAAGTTAGCAAGGTTATTTGAAGTTGTAGTGATTTCCAGTTCCAGTTAGTACCAGTTACATACTAACAAGATCAGTATAGGAGGAAAGATAAAACATCATACTTTAGGATCTAAAGTAATCCTAAACTACTTCTAACTTTAGGATGAGAATCATGCTGATATGATAAGAGAATGAAGGGAAAATAATCTTGTTTCCAACTAGTCTGAGGTTCTTGCATCTCCTTCCAAAGCATCTGGGCAGCTGGAGGCAGAGAATGGCATTATAGAAACCATTGGGCTGACAAGTTATTGCATTTTCTCTATTCCCATCAACCATTTCTATATTTTCCTTGCAGAAACACCAAAGAAACTCAAATAAAACAACAATGCATATTGTTAATTTTGAAGCTTGTCAGTGTTTCCAATTATTAAATGTCCTCTGTCTGCAAAAGGCTTCTATGCTGTTGTAGTTTGGTTGTCAAATTAAATCCACTGGGGGACTTCATGCACTGGCAATGAGAAAGAGTTAGCCTGGATGAAAGCCTGTAGCTTGTGGGAATATCCCAAAGGTCAGACTTACCCTTGAAGGTTTTGACAGCAAAGTTCAGGATATTAAAAATGTACTTGCCTCTCCTGATGACTGTTATGCCAAAAACCCCAGGGGCAGAAGCAGCTACAGTAGCAAACCTTTCAGAGAAACACACTTTGCCCTCCCACCTAACAGCACCTTAAAGGTGCACATCCACATCTTCTGCCTCACACCATCCTCTGTTGCCTCTGCCGCATGCTCCTGGGGTGGCTGGTTCCTGCTGCCCAAACCAGACCCAAGTCTGCTGAAACATGCAGAATGATCTCTGCATTTTAACGCATATCTCTAGGAAATATTCTGCTTATGCCACCCATAAAGACTTGGGAACATTCACTTTCCAGAATTATGAGAAAATGCATTTCAAATGTAAACAATTTTTTTTAGAATGCCCCAAAAAATACAGCTAATAAATGCAGTCAAAAAATTTTGGGCAAAATATTGTGATGATTATTTTAAGAATAATACATTTTGTTTGTGTTTACATTAATAAAGTTAACCATCTGCAGGAAGAAAACTGGGAAACACAAAAGTATTGAGGTAATGGGGATAGTGAATTCTTTTGTATAATACAGATTTCAATTATCATGAAAAACTATTGCTTGGAGAGTTGGATAAAAGGCTGTGGGGCAGAGAAAATAGTGAAGTATAAGGGGGGGGGAGGGAAAGAGTATTTTGAGAAAGAGCTGAAAATTACTGAGGTTCAGGGCATGTTCCCTGGAATGGAATAAATCATAGTGAAATCTAAAAGAGGTAGATGAGGGACTTTCATACTGTATCCCCACTACACTGTTTAATGTTGCTGCTTGGGGCTAACTGCAACGCTGAATATCTCAGACATATAGTCAACATTAAGCTTTGTCTGACTCTTTGTCTGGCAAACTATCTTTTGTTATCAAAGAAAAGCAGCAGAGTTTGTTGGCTCTGCCCTGTAATGACCATGATTGATCTGAAAGAAGACAGGTGCTCTGTTTTCCTCTTGTAAACAATGTCTTCATTGTGATCAAGAAAAGGGAAAGAAAGAAAGAAAGGTGCCCCTTGCACACCTCACTGTCTGAAAAAAAGCTGCAACTCAAGGACCGGTTCTGTTTCTTGTTAATAGCAGCAATGAGAAGGAACAGTGCAAGCAAGGATGGGGAATCCCTGCTTGAACTTCTTTTTTCTTTTTGGCTGGATAGACTTACATTAAAGACTGTTGTCTTCCTGAAGGTAGAATAAAGTTCCTGATATACTTTTCCATTGTTTTCCTATATCCTCATGGAAATGTTAATCTTCTGAATATTCAGAATTTCCCAGTCCATGTGTTACAAGTACCTGGCATGTAGAAATCCTGTAGTCTGGGTGGGAAATAGAGCAGCTGAAAACTTGATTAAATTAAAAGGATCTTCTTACAAGAAGGCTATTTTTGCCTGCATCTGTAGTTTGGCTCTGGTGTGGTGAAATGCTCATGTGAGACAGCCAACTTCATGGCTGCCATGGCACAAACCCAACTATGTATTTTCACAGTTAACATTGTGAAACTCACACAGATCTTACACCTGGTCTGCAGATAAGTGGCTATGGCAGGTAGTCCCTTGTAGCTGAGTGTGAATCTCTTACACCTGCAAAACACTGGTGTGGATCTTCTCGCAGAGGAACGTGCAAGCTTGGTGCTGAGCAGGAAGAGTGGGGAGGACTGCCAGCAACAGGGCTTCTTCCCTTTTCTCTGTGCTGTTTCTTCCCCTCCAGCCTTCCCCCAATGTGGCTCCTGCCCCATTACAGTAGTTGATCTTCAGGGATTCAAGAAACACCAGAGAAGCAGTTTGTGAGGTCTCAACCATAGACTGCAGTCACAATGGAGGCCATGGTTAGTCTTTAACAGGTCACAAATTAGTATTCTTCCCCAAGCAAAAGTGATGCCTCTCCCTGGCCATGACATGGATCAATACTGGTCATACACCCAGTGGGGCCAGGAAGGTCTGCACAGTGACTGTGCCACTACTTGGGGCAGGAGGTGCAGGGAAGGCAACAAGCAGGTGAAAAACAAGACAGGCCAATTCTCCACATCAGCTCTGAAGCATCCATTCTGCAGCTAAGGGAGAGTCTGCTGTCTCAAAGACCCTGAAGGAACAGTTTATTATGGGTATATAGACAGGATTTCCCCTTTTAGTTGTTGCCTGTCATCACACCAACTCAGTTCCCTAGGGAACAGAAAAAGACTTTCCTGCAAGACAATGCCTGGCACTTCCATTACTGAATGGTGTTAAGAATGATAGCTTATATAATCCTATAGCCTTGTTTCATTTTAGCAGTATTTAATGAAAGAAGAGATGGTTGAACAAAGCAATTTCATATACTATTCAACAAGCAGCTATTTCTCTATAAAGCATTTACAATAGCTGTCATCTTCCTACAAAAAAAAGGCTTCCAATTACTTCAATGCTAAGAGAAAATCCAAATGCAGCTCAGAGTCCCACAAGCAAATTATTTTTAATGCCATTACTGAAAAGGAAAATGTGTGATTCTGTTGTAGTTTGAACCCAGTCAGGCAGCACGTTCACCCACTCAACCCCCCCCCCCCCCC
>NDXB01018312.1:686-16626 GCA_002631895.1 Agapornis roseicollis
CCCCCCCCCCCCTTCTTCCCTCCCTCCCTCCCTTTCCCTTCCCCGCATCCCCTTCGTGAGGCGGGCAGCGGCGCGGCCGTGCGGCGGGAGCAGGGCAAGGCCTCCGCGTTGGGGTAAGGAGGTGATTTCGGGCGCGGCCGTGGCCGAAAATGAATGCCGCGAGGTGTCGGGAGGATGTTGGCGGAGCGGTGTGGTTGCATGTCGGGACATTCACGTGTGTCTGAAGTGGGGAGGGTAGGGATCGTCTCGTTGCGATTGCGGGTGCGTTTGAAGTGTAATGCGGCTGCGGTGTGCTCCCCTCCATGCGGTGCAGCTGGAGGAATTCACAAGTGATGCAACTAATTCGTTGGAAGAGGGTCTTGGAGCGGTAATTCACTTGCGTTCAGTAGAGGAACTGCATGCTGAGGAATGGGGCTGATGAGTGCCTCTCCCAGGTTGTCTTATTTGGGGGGTGGTTTGCTTTTAATCGCTGCCCCCTGTGAGCTTTAAGGTTGAAGGTGCTCTGAGTGTTCACTGTGAATACTCAACGTTTCTCACTGCTTAAATGTATGCTGCTGTTCCCGTGTACGACATGCTTAAATGAGTATATCAAGTGTATCATAATCTAACTGTTGTGTTGAAGGTCTAGGGTCATTGAAGTTGGGATAACTATGTAAACAGTGCTGCAAATGCAGTTCTTTTGACCTTCGGTAGATGTCAGATTCTTGCCATGTTGTAGTCCAGATATTCAACTTTTTGTTTCTATTTCCCCAGCAGCATCGAAGAATTGAGTAGTGGTGGTACTTAAAGCCGAGGTTTAAACCCGTTCTGGAGTTCAGGCATGATGGGGAACAAAGTATAGGAGGGTAGTCAGTCAAAAGATTAGAAGCTTCATGTGGGTGCAGCGTGAGGAGTAGGAAATAGAGTTGATTGTAGTTGGTATTGACCACAAAGCCGCCATTTCTGTATTTCAGCTTGCCAGTAGGTAGGTCATTTTGAAGATAATGCTGGGAGTGGCAGAGGGCCCTATTCAAAACATTTCCTTTCTGCTTCCATGTGGTTAATAACTTCTGTGTCACGTGGCTCCTCGTTTGTGCTCTTAGGGCCGAAAAACCACCCAAAAAGAGGCTTCAATCCGAAATGAATGGCCCTACCTGAGGAACGACCGCTTTACGAGCCTGCCCCTAGTTTGAAAAGCGCTTTCCGCGCTCCCGGTAGAGGCCAGATGTGAACAAAAAGGGGCGTGTCTGGTGGGAGAGTTAACTGCGCCGAGCTTCAGAGCTTCTTCATGGGGGCAGGACCCTTCTAGTAGTGCTGCTTGCTGCCCCTCTGCCAGATGAGCTGTGATTTCAAGTGGCCTCTTCAGTTAGAAGAATTAAATAGGTCTTCCCTGCTGCTTTGTTTTGGTTCTTGCTTCTATACTTAACACTGGCTTTCGTAAACTTCAGGGGCTGTGGGGAAAGGACAGAAGTGGAGTGTTAGCTTTGATTTATTTATTCTACTTGATGTGTATTTCCTTCTGTCTTCCCAGGTAGATGGCTGACTGGATGTTGAGCTGGAGCTCTCAGAATGATTACGTTAGCGTAGTAATACAGAGTGGGTTACTTCAAAATACAATTAAAACGATTTGGTTTTGAAGTTAATATCTTTCTTTATAGAAGCAGATGAAATTCCTTGACACTGCTTGCAAATAAGCATTTATAACCAAAAGATTTTCCTTGTCTTCATGCTTCTGTAGGATTTTCACTTAATTAGCAATTACTTGGGTTGAGGCACAGGTTTGTCTTGCTCTTAACTTTTGAACATGACTTAAACATGCAAGGCATAAAAAGAATTCTTATTTGCACATGAGGTTATTTAGTGAGAGCAAATCTGACTTTAGCTTAACTGTAAAGGGATTGGCTGGGTGTATGAGGGTGTTTCTGGAAGTTTCATATGGTATCTTCCTGAGCATGCACATATCCCTGAAAAAGTTACAGTAGAGCTCTTGCAGTGTCCAGACTTCTGGCTAATTCTCAAGTGAAGCTTCATGGAAGATTCTGAAAAGGGGGGTGAATGGCAGAGAGCTGCTGTAGAGGGGAGGGTAGGAATCTGTGTTACCATTGCCAGTGACTGTGAGAAGGCAGCAATAAACTTGATCAGATGCTTCCAGCATGGAGTGGGGTGTGTGTGGCTTGAAAAGGGTAGAGTCTGACTTAACCATCCGCAGTTCTGTGGCTTCTGGCTAATTTTCTGGCTTTTCACAATGGCCCTGTACCAGTCTCCAGTGGGAAAGCATCCTAGATGCACACCCACAATCACACATGCACCCCACCTGACTTCCTTTGCATAATATTGAGGCCATAGTATCTAGGACAAAGAGTTAATGTATGTGTGGCTGGGTTTATGGGGCCTGAAAGCTCCAGTAGAATTCCATTTCAGTTTCAAGTCGTATAACGTGGTGCATAGAGTAACCTGCTGACTTCACAGTCCTCTTACTTCATCCTCTCAGAGTGCCTTCAAACAGTCAACTGCCTTGGATTCAATGCTGATTTTTTACTTGTATGTAGTTTTTGTTTCCCCCCAAGTGTTTGAAAGCATCCTCTGGCTAATTTCTTACTGTGTATGTAGGTCTTATTCACTTCCTTAACCAATTATTGAAAAGCTCTTTAGACTTGATCTGAATGTGCATGTTGGGCTTGGAAACTAAACATCTGTCTGAGATTTCCAGTATGGGTTTTGGTTGTAATGATACTAGGTGTCTGTGCCAGCAAACTTGGTGGCTTGCATGTGTTTAGGGGCTGGTAGGGGTTTGTGGGTGCTTTGAAATCAGTTTTAGCTTGCTGATGATACAACTGGTAGACCAGTGTGTCTTATGTGCTATACCTGCTGAAGATCCTGAGAATTTGGCAGTCCTGGAGTAGTGGTTGGGTCTGTCTTGATGATCTTAATGGTCTTTTACGACACAGTTGATTCTATGAATTTAGTTGGAGCAATGATGGGTGAATTCTTCAGAAAGACTTCGCTCTACTCTTATTTAGCAGTTGAAGGAGTGTTTTGTCCAGTGCTGTCCAGTACTGCTAACATAGCTCGCCTCATTCAAATGAGAGGCTGAAGTTGAAGCACTTGCTTTGTAACTACATCGAATCATAATTTCTTAATGTTTTTTTGTTTATTTTTGCAGTAATCTATGCCAGCAATTATGACAATGTTAGCAGACCATGCAGCTCGCCAGCTGCTGGATTTTAACCAGAAACTGGATATCAACCTCTTGGACAATGTGGTGAACTGCTTGTACCATGGAGAAGGAGCGCAGGTAACGTGAACTTAGAACCTGTGTTTCTTGACTGTGTTTAACCTTACAGAAAATCAGTTGAGCAAAATGAATTCAATAAAAATCAGTAATATGAGTGAATTTACTCTGCTAGTGACTGGGATCTCACTGGTGATTCACATGCCTTGATTTAAAGGCAGGCCTAATGTTACAAACACATTGGAGTGACACTTGGAACAGTGTTAGTTTACTGTGTGTTTATTCTGAGCATGCCTCCTGCTGTTGAAAGGTGTTGTCAAGTAAAGTTTTGTTCCTGGCACTTCTGCTTGCAGCTTGCCTTCTCTGACTTAGTTCTTGTGGAAGGTCTGAATTACCTGGACTTCATTTTTGTGGGTGTGATTGGGAAGCTATAAATTTAGTGTTGGCTTCACTGAAGGACTGTATGTAAAAGAAAAATGTTAGTGACATTCATACTGTATATGTACTTAGAATCATTGAATCAGGAAACAGTGACAATCAAAGAACCACGTCACGCACAATTTGAAAGAAGAGTTTGTTCTTTCTTGTGTCCTCTCCCACCCCCATTATTGTTTGTCTGATGGTTCTTGCACTCTTTCTTTGGCATTAAAACAGATTGTGATGTCTAAGTTCAAACTGGGAGAATGTGTATTTGTGGGCTTGCATATATTGTCTTGAAAGTGAATCTTGTATTGCTTTGATGTATTTCTTGAACTACTTTGGAAATAAGACTTAAATGTTGAAAGCAAGTACTGCCACAAGGGGGTTGGCAGAGGTCCTGTTCTGGCAAATGTTAATTGTTTGTGCTTAACAAATTGGGAGTTCCAGTGTCGGGCATCTCTTCCTAAGATATTCTTGCACAACGATAATAAGTGAATAAGTGAATTAAAATGAGACAAAGTAGCTGATGCTTTCCTATTCCTTCCAGCTGTTGGAATAAACAGTAATATACTTGCTTATACTTGTTTTGTGTGTGTCTTAAAAGAAAAGAAGCTTTTGTAAGACTTAATGTGAATTCTTACGGGTTTTTAAAAATACTTTGCTGTTTCTTGAAGTATTTGCATTTTGAGTGTCCTGAACTCAAATAGTTACTAGCTGTAACTAGATGATTGTAAGGTCCTTTCCTACCCTAACTATTCTATGATTCTGTGACAGAAAACTGCTTGTAGCTTTTGCCTTTAGAGTGTGGACTTCTGAGTTCTTGTTCTGTGGTATGGTTGTGTACTGTGCTGCCTTACAGAGTAGGTGGTGCTTAAAGTATTGTTTGGTTTGAATGGAGATTAAAAAGTTGGGAAGGTTTGTGAGGAGAATAGGGGATTAACACTAAATGCAACGATCAAATTGCCATTGTTCTGAGAAGTTTCTTCACTTGAAACAGCTGGGTTTAGTCTCTGGTGTTCAGAAGACTAACAGGCAGAAATTCAAGAGGTAGCACGTAACTGGCAAAAGGGAATCAGGAGAGAAACCTTTTAAGTGCATGTGTTGCTTCAGTGAGAGTTTGGTTTCCTGTTGTAGTACACTTTCAAAGGTGGAGATGTATTTCAGGGAGTCTGAGCTCTTACCTCTTAACAAGGAGTTCAGAAGTCACCACTTCTCTGTGGAGCCTGTCAGCTCAAATCGTGTCTTAAAGGGTGACAGGAATAAGAGAAGCTTAGGAAACTTAAGTAATAAAATTGGGAGATTAACAGTAGTTTGCCTGGAATAGATGAGTGTATGCTGGGGTAAGAAAGGTTTGGAATGCGGCCGATGCTGAACTTGCCTTCAGATTCACCTGTCTCTTCTTTCTGCTTAATTCTTATCTCTGCTTGCAAAAGTCTTTATCTTCTGATATCTGTTAGGCAAGAAAACAGCTCTTTTCTGTCCTAACTTCTGATTGCTTTTCTTTCCTCTTGGGGCTTCTTTTTTTGGTGTATGACTCTGGAAAGAATAAATATCCCCAACCCAACCCCAGTGCGCCAAACTTGAGACAACTCATAGGTAAAACCTGGGCTCATCCCAGGCCCCTAATTCTGCTGGTCTGTGTTAGATCTTCAAGTGTCCAGAGGGATTATTTGTTCTTTGATACCCTTTTTTGTTAGCAACAAAACAGTGAGGCTTTGATTTTGATTCAGCATTACTGTTTGGTTTATATGGGTTTTAAGAAACTACAGAAATTGATGTCCAGAAAAGGGGTTAGTGGTTATGAGAGCAAACTCTTCAGTGCTTGGGAGAGGAATATTGAGCTCTATGTGTGTTGTTGGTGTTGAAACTTGATCCTGTGATATGTCAGCAATATTGGAAGCACTAAGGAGGCCACTATAAAAACACCCAGGCTGAACCTGGAAGTAATATTTATTCTTTCTCCTTTATTTATTTTATTGTAAGAGCACTGATGTCATACTGTGAGAATACGTTGTACTGCTTTTGAACTTAAAAGGAATATTGGTGTGGTACTTCTCCATATCAAATCTGCAGGGGTTTCCTTTCTGGTCAGTGTCAGACAGGGAACTACAGGCTCAATTGTATGAAGAAGAGATGCCAGTGTTGTACAGGTATTTTAGACATCCTTGCTCCTTATTGTTGTAGCTTTTAATTTTTATCTGGTAAATCCCATGCCCAATTTGTGTTTCTTGCATGATAAATATATAGATTTTGGGTCTCGACGGGGTTTCTTGCTTACTGAAGAGCATTATTTTCTTACATCAGTTGGTGATTAGCCCAAGTATGTTCTTGTAGCGAAGTAGGAATCTGCACAGCTGTAGTAATTTCTGTTGAAATTAAACCTAAAGTGAAGCTTTAACTGCTTTGTAATGCCATTGAATTGGCTCTACAGTGAAAGAATGAGCTACGTTTTGATAATGGTGATACGAAATGTTCATCTTGTTGGTAAGACAGTGTCTGATGGTGGAGATGATGCAATTTGCAGCAGGATTTGTCAGCACACTGCATTTTTGAAAATAGCTATCATTTGGCTCCTTAAAAAATGTTTATGGGCATGCAGGCTTTTGAAAGGATAACTAAAATGAATTTGGCTATTTCAGTGTGTAACTGCCTCAGATGAGGTTGTGCAAGTTACTGAAACCATAGTGTCTAGCACAAGAATTGGTAAGGTCAGTCTCAAGGAAGAACAAACCATTAGCATGACCAGGTCCCTTCCACCCTCCCAACCAGTTTTATTCCTGTTTTGTAAGCTGTTAGATATACCAAGGGATTCCTCAGAAGTAGGGATTGAAGATCTCTAATGCTCTGCTTCCTTGCTCTTCAAAAGGAAATCCACAACTTCACAGCATGATACAGTACTCTTTAAAGCTTCCACTTTATACGAATGCCTACAGTAGACTAGATTGGGTGCCCTTGAATACAATTATACCTGGATGACTTTCTTGAAGGGAAGAAAACCTCATTCTCTAATATGTTTTCCCTGTAATGTGTGTTCTCGCATGTTCACTGCTGCTGCAGATGAACCATTCAGTATGGAAGAGTGGAAGTAAGTAAAGCACTGTTGCATCAATGCATTTTTGGAGTTTGGCTGTTAAGTTTTCAGCCGTCACACAGAAGGAGGCTTAAGGGACTTGTTGCGCCTGATTGAGCTCTGTAACTCTTGGATAAGTGGTTTAAAGATGTGTTCTATATTAATGTCATCACTGAGAGTGTATAATTTCTTAAGTAATCTAATGCTAATACTTTTTTTATTAAACTTGATTTTAGCAAAGAATGGCACAGGAAGTCTTGACTCATTTAAAAGAACATCCTGATGCGTGGACAAGAGTTGATACTATTTTGGAGTTCTCTCAGAACATGAATACCAAAGTAAGCAAATTAACTTTTATTTATTTGGATTTCCTCTTTCTTCCATTCATAAACTTTGAGGAAGGTATCTCAGTTTTAGCCATAGACTTTCTTGATTCAAGCCACATTTTTCTTGCTGTCTTGTTTCCAAAGTTGGCTTTAAACAAGAACTGTAAATGGAGAAAAGGAGGACGAACCTCCTTTTATATTGGCAACAGTTTTCCTCCTTTTTTTTTGTAAAAAAGGAAGAGCTAAATTGGAAATACAAGGGTTTTTTTCAAGGCACATATAAGCATAATGCCAGTTCCAAAGATTGGTGTGTGTCTGTATACATCTGAGTAATGAAAAGTCTCCTAGAGCCACATTTTGTCCTTGGATAGGTGCTTGTCTGCTCTTGATTGTCATGGGAGCCATATGCACATAACTGAGGAGAGAATTTGTCCCTAGGTATATAAAAGACAAAATAGACACCTTTTTAGGCCAATCAGTGAAAGTTAAACACCCCAAACTCTTTGTAGTAGGAGATGAGTCTTTACTGATGTGCAGAACACATTTGCTTTGTACTGCTGGTTTAAATCCATCCATTGTGGTAGAGACTAAAAGGGGCAGCATTCAGGTTGGTTTTTTTCTACAACTTTAAATGCTATACCTAAGACTTTTGAAGTTTGAAGCGAAAAGTTGATGGAAATGTGTTTTCACTGTCTTATTATCTCAGATAACTGACATGCATGTTTTTCTGCTTGATACACACTGTGTTCGAACAGAAAATAACCGTGTTTGGCTGGTTTCTGAAATCAGGGCTATTCATGAAGCAGTTCCATTCTCTGAAGTTCAGGGGAAAAGAGTTTAAAGAACTTCCTCAAAGTGCTAACCTTTAAGTAACAGTGTTTGCCTGTTTGCTTGCCTGGTAAACTTTGCTTTTTATACTGACAGACGTTACTAATGTTTAAGTTGATTTATCAACAGTATTTTTAAAAACTCAAAATTTGTCTTGTGAAAAATGAGATGATTAAAGGAACAGAAAGAAAGCAACAGGTAAAGAATTCTTCAATTTACATAAATTGCAAATGATTTGGTGCTAAATTTATGCACTATGACATTTGGCTTTTATGCAATCATATTTTTTCTTTAATTAAAGCTGTTAACACTACCTGATATTAATCATAATGTTCCATTATGTTGATTGCTTGTAATAGGAAGAAAAGGGGTGTCTTCCTGTGCAACTGACACAGCTAGGCTTTGACGGCAGGCCTCCACAAGGTCTACCCTTTTGATTCCCTTTAACTGAATTCTGTTCATCAATTGTTTTTGTTTCTTGGGAGGTGGGAGGGAAAGGGATTCGGTGCATAGAATAAGTAATAAGGGTACCACAGACATTTCTACCATAGGGATCATTTCATGCCTTTGTTTTCAGTCTTTGTTGTTACCTGTCCCTCATCTACATAACTGGGTAGTGAACTTCTGTTAGTTAGAAATAAGCAAACCAAAAGCAAATGAACTTGAAAGGTTTGTTTTATGAGCAGTTGATACGTGGTTTTGTGTTCTATTGGAAGAGTTGATTTTGTACACTTCCGACAGCTCAAACAGCAAAACTTCTACCTGGTGTCAGTGACTTCTTTTGGATTTAGTGTAGCTGATTATCAGGGAAATAAGGAAAAAAATAGAGCCATCAACTCAAGGAAAGCTAAAAACCGAGATGAAAACCCCGGAAAGCCCACTGCAGAGTGCTCAGGCAGGCTGAGGAAGCTTTCAAACATGGTATGGCAAGAAAGATGTGTAGGTGAGGACTGCATACAGTGATTTCATTTCTGCTGCAGTTTAATTTCGTATGCAAGTACTGAGGAAGAGAGGAACACGAGACTAGCAGAGAGCAGAATTGAAGTCACATCTGTACAAAGGAATTAATAGAAATCTGGACAGCATGAATCTCTTCAAAGTTTAAGATGTGTGAATCTGAGTTAGGTATTTGGGCAGGTAATGCGGAATAAACGTGGCATATTGCTAGAAGTGTCTGTCCTTTTCTTTGACTTGGAGGAAATCCTAAGCAGGGAACAGAAAAAGACCAAAGATGAAGTCTGCCCTTAGGTTAGGTCGGGATTTTCCTTTAGGTGGTAGTTGGTGTTCCAGTGCTTTTGCAAAGTGAAGGTAAACTTGCCATTTTGGTCTTAAAGGCTAAAGAAGTTGACTGGTAGAGAAAAGTCTGAAAGCAAAACATCTGTGGTTACCTGAAAGGGTAAGTGATGCAGGTGCCCGTAGAATCTAGACATATAACTGGTGTTTAGATCTGCTTCAGGAGTGTTAGCACTGTCTGATACCAATCTGTGTATTTTCAACATGGTTAGAAGCTTTTGTAAGGATGTCTTGTGAGCCCGGATCAGTTGCAGATGGTGTCTGTGAATCTGTAGCAGTGTCTGAAATCGCTTCCCGTGAAGTGAAGCATTTTATTGAAGAATGCCTCCATACATTTCCTTCTATGAACATCCCTTGATTTCATTTAGGTTTTTATGTTAAGTAATTAAGTAAATTCACAGATTTAAAATCTCATTGATAAACTCTTGCTGCTGTCTGTGCAGTATTAAAATACCATTACTAGTCTGTTAATGCATACCTTTTCTTGGTACCCAAGAGGTTTGGAAGACGACAGAATACAAATGCAGGATGTATACGCGAAGCTTGTAGAAACCTGGTCGGACGGAGAAGCAAAGGGATGTAGGTTATGTTAAGATGAGAACAGCAAAAGTGGTAGTTTAATACAATGTAGTTTGGGACAGTTGACACTGTGTTTTTTTAATGAAACTGAAGTGTTTGTGATCCCTTTGGTTGAAATGCTCATGATCCTCCTTTGTATAACAACTAACCGTTTTAAAGAGGAACTCTTATTCTCAGCCAAACTTTGAACTGTGAAAACTTGAGTTTTACCTTTCAGGCATTGATGTGATGATGATTTTTTTTTTCTTCCTAATGCACTGCAGATAAAGTAACAGCAAACCTCCTTGTCCCCTTTTCTCTCCTGTCTATTCATGCTAATGGGGTTTTACACATTAAAGTTCTTCCATCATAGTACCACAAACTTCTTTCCCTGTTACTGTGAGTCGGCAGTAGGGACAAATGGGCAGAGGGACTGTGGCCTTGCCGATTACTTTGCAAGCCTAATGTTTTTGGGTGAGAACATAGGAAGGAATTCCTGAAAGGTAAAAGGATTTCCAAGAGTTTATTCACATTTCTGTTATTCTTTGACTGAGCACAAAAGTTCATCTTTAAATAGTAGAAATAGCTGCCATATTGGGGTGGGTATTGAAATTAAATAAACCTTGTGGGTTGTCTTGCTGTTCCTAAAGTAACAGTCCAGGGAAGTTTGGGAAGTCCTTTAGGAAGTGCCAGTGTCAGGACATGATGCTAAGACAAGACCTTTTTTTTTTCAGCTCTTAGAAGAACGATAGGAAGCTTGAGACCATCCAAGCTGCTAAATATTTTAGGAGCCTGGTTGTGTTAATACTTGAACATACGAGCAGTCATTTATGATAGAAACTCGTATCTGGCTGCTCCTTCTCCAGATAGCCAAAATTGTCTGCCAGAGTGAGGGCTTTTCATTAGTGTTATTTCCCCTCCCCTCCCCTCCTGGTGTGAGCATGATCAAACAGCAGGACTTAGAGTAGTGAAGAATAAAGCAAGAAAAGAAAAATGCATGAGACCTCAGTAAATGGGTGAATAGATAATTATAACAATACAATTGTTAGCTTAATAATCTCGAAGTCTTAGATGTTAAGTGTGAATGCCTGATTGAATGAGAGTCCTGAAAGTTAGTTAGTCCTACAGTAATGTACTCACATTTTGTTCTTCTCCAATTTCAGTATTATGGACTGCAAATCTTGGAAAATGTGATAAAAACAAGATGGAAGATTCTACCAAGGAACCAGTGTGAAGGTAGGGAGGGATTTTTGTCTTTTCCTCTTTGTGTATTAACTGAGATTTAGGCTGTCAGTCCCTGTGAAGTCATTTTTAGCTTCAGATCTGATTAGGCTAGTAACTTTTTGTCATGTAGTAAGACCATCTGTGCTTTCCTGGATGATGCAACCATAGCTTTCCCTTTTGTGACTGTGGTCCAGCTGGGGTGTGGTGAGCACCTGAAACTCTGGGAAGGTAAAACCTGTGACTGATAGTCTTGAAACATCATTGCTTGGGTGTTGTACTGACTTATCTGGAGTTCTAACCCTAGGCAGCTTCTGAGGTCAGCTTCTGGCTTTGAGGTGGAGGTTTTGGCTCTCTGTAGTTGGCACAGGAGTGTACACAGCCAAACCAGTATCCTGTCATGTTTCTGGTAGGCTACATGGTCCATCTGGTAGCATGTATAGCTTTATGTAACTTGGGGATGGTAAACTGCTGTGATTCTTTTAAGACAGAAACATAAGTAGGTGCATAGTCTTACCTACTAATGGTAATTCATTCTTCTAAGCAGTGAAGTAATACAGAGTCTGCTTTAATTCATGTAAGTGTGTGTGCAGCTACATTACTGTAATTGGCAGCACGGTGTAGGGAAAATCCACAGTCTTCTTTCATTGCAGAGTCTGGAAGTCTTAACATAAATCCTGTACTTTTTAATGTATTTCTATTTTTTCCCCTCTCCCAGCTTGCAATGTCTGCTGAATTTTAGATGTTACCTATGGTAAATGGAGGTACCTCGATGGTACAGGATCAGTGCCTGTTCATGTAGGTTTCTGTCAAGCCATTGTCACTTGGACTTCAAAATATTAAGTACAACTACTTTAATATTTTGACATTGACTGTTGTTCCATACTTTATACTAAAGGCTGGTCTTGGAACTCACTGAAGTTAATACAGATTTATGAGTTAGGCTGTGAGCTCACATTAACAGTGTTGAGATGTGTTTTACATTGTTACTCAGTGCTTTGGTTCAGAAACTCATATTGATTAGAACGTAGGTGTTGATGGAAAAAAAAGTGTGTTGAGGGAGACTTCCACATTTCTGTGGTTATTCTCACCTTCCCTCCCCCATCCCTTCCAGCTACACCTTGACTGATAAAGCTAAGCTCTCTCTGAAAGTGAAAGTAAAGTTTCACATTCATTTTGCTCTTGCAAACACACTTGTAGGTTTCTAGGAAGCGGGTTCAGCTGAGGCTCAGGCACTACTGTGCTCTTGTGAGAAATCAAGGGAGCGCTCTGAAGTTCAGTTTTCTGTGTGCCTTTGGAGTATCTCAACTTGTATCTTGTTACATGAGCATTTAGTTTCAGTATTTGGAAGTTGCTCTCTTAAGTGTTTTTGGCTGTGGTGGCAGAGCAGGAAGACGGAGTCAGTAGTTACTCAGCTTACTACTGCCCACTGGTGAAGGGAGATGTAGAATAGATGACACTAAGTTAGGCTAATGATAGTTTGGAACTGAACCAAATACAGTGCCAAATACAGAATGTAACTCAGTAATTCTAAGCTTTAAAAAGGCACACTAAATGCATGGAATAGATGAGAAACCATGGTGGTAGAGTGGTTGGCTGTGTTTTGGATCATGCTTCCTCATTTAGTCTCGAGATACCAAGATAATACTGGGTACATGGGTTAAATGAATTGTGCAATTGATATGTTTGAGTTGGTGCTTTAGATTGGTTACTTTGCTCTTTGCAGGCGTGAGAGCACTGTTTGGTTCCTGTCACTTGAGAGGACACGCTGTCTGTAGCTCAGTACATTGCAATGCAAAATGAAGTTACTGTCCGTAGCTATGCAGTCAGTTTTAAGTATTCTTACTATTTTTTTCCTGACTTTTGTACTTCTGAAAATTTTGGGGAGGGGGAATCCTTTATCCTAATGAATAAGAGGGAAGTTCTTGACTCTGATGATTCTTGACTGGAACAGGCTGCCCAAAGAAGTGGTTAAAGCTCCATTCCTGGCAGTGACCGAGGCCAGGTTGGACAGAGCTTTGGGTGCCATGGTTTAGTGGGGGGTGTCCCTGCCCGTGGCAGGGGCTTGGAACTGGATGATGTTAAGGTCCTTTCCAACCCAAACCATTCTGTGATTCTATAATGTGTGTGTTTAGTTCAACCTTATAAAATATTTTTCCCTTTCACAGAGCTAAACTGATATTTGTGAAATGACTTTGTATTTTAGGGGAACTGGGTTAGTTGGCTTTTACTTGTTTGGTTTCTCCTGTATGTCAGCAGAAGAGGAACTAAGTATATTTAGCTACCGTGGCATCTTGACCTCGGTGGTTTAGGAGGGAGAATCTGTGTTTCCTCTCTAATCCAGTTTCATTTGGTCTGCAGTGGTAGTCGGTGTTCTATTTTTTTGGCTGATGGTGCCGGCTGGTACAAAAGAACTGCTCCAGAGCTCATTCAGGTGCTTTGATTACCTGGGAGATAAGAACACTGGTTAAATTGAGGGGGTTTTTCATCCTGGCTCCAGTTGTTCCTTTAGTTATCAGGATTTTCCGGTTTGAAGTAACTAGTAAAATACGGGTGCAGGAAACAAACTCAGTGTAACAAAGGAATGCTTAGTGACAATTCCTGCAGGTTATAAATCAGTTAATTTTATCTTATATCTTACTTTATAAGACTTAACATGTCTCATTTGATTTGTGTAGTAAATACAGCTGACAGATCTTATGCTTGATTAAGAGGAAGCTAAGTCCATTCATGAGACAATACTGTTCTCCCTTTGTAGCAATAGCAGCGCTTAAGAGTTGAAGAGTGGCCTGAATTGAGCTGTCAGTGAATGGAAAAGTTGTATTTCTCCCTCAATTTTCAGGGAGGTTGTTTCCAAAGCTGTTGTTAATTATAGAGCCTGAGCAGTAACCTTTTAATTGTGTGTCTTTTCCTAGCTGTACCCCCAGTTGTACATCAGAATGACTTGTTGGGTCTTGAACTTAGACAGGGCTTTGTTACTGCTGCAGTCAAGAATGCCTGGGAGGTTTTAGCTTCTAAAGTCCAAATGCAAGTAGGAAAATGTGTTCTTTAGCCTTGAAACTCCATTCTTAAGTTTGCTCTTATTTTGAAATAGCTTTTAGTTGAACTCTTCTGGCCATGGTACCTTTTGACTTGTAATCATGGTGTAAGCCCAGCTGGTAACATGGCACCATGCAGCAGCTGCTCACTCACTCTGGGTGGGATGGGGAGGAGAATGGAAAGAATATAAACCCCATGGGTGGAGATGAGAACAGTCCAATAACTTCAGTATAATACAAAACTACTACTGATGATAATGATCAGGGAAATAACAAGGGGAGAGAACATAAAACTGAAAGAGAAAGGAAAATAAACCCCAGTAAACATAAGCAATGCACAGTACCATTGCTCACCACCTAACGACTGATACCCAGCCCAACCTGAGCAGTGATTTGGGTGTTCTGGGTGACTTCCCCCACTTTTTTTATACTGGGCATGACATGCTGTGGTATGCAATACCCCTTTGGCTAGTTTGGGTCAGGTGTCCTGTCTCTGCTTCCTCCCAGCTTCTCATGCTCCTCCTCACTGGCAGAGACTGAAAGTCCTTGATTGGAGTAAGCATTACTTAGCAGTAACTAAACCCTTGGTGTGTTATCAGCACTGTCCTCATGGTAAAGCAGAGACACAGCACTGCACCAGCTACTAGGGAGGAGAATAATGATTATTACAGCTGAACCCAGGATGCTCATAGAAAGCTTTTCAGTTCCTCAGGTGTCACTGATTTTGAAGGTTGAGGATTGTGAGCACGTTCGGAGAACTTGTCTGTATCCTCCCATAGTTCTAAAGTGGGAATTTGGCAAAACAATGGGTTTGCTTTTCGGAAATACTTAGTGATGAGCCTGCTTTTTCTTGACTTCATAGTTTGAACCAATGGGTTATCTAGACAGGAGTGGAGTTTATGGGGCACAGAACCGGTAAAATGAGGTTAAATCTGATGCCTAGCCTGCGTGTTCAGCCTTCAGCCATGCTTAGTCATAGACCATAGCAATGGGTTAGATTTGTTCTTCATAACGCATTTAGCCCCTAAGAGGATGTTTTGGATTGCTTACACATACACAAATGGTGTAATGTGGTTTTCATTCAGACCTTA
Organism: Agapornis roseicollis; assembly: GCA_002631895.1. NCBI lineage: Eukaryota > Metazoa > Chordata > Aves > Psittaciformes > Psittacidae > Agapornis > Agapornis roseicollis. Next base: position 15,743 of record NDXB01018312.1, read on the forward strand.
CTGAGGCTGCTTTAGTGGAAGGTGGGTGGCATATCCCAGAACATCTCATGGTGAACGTGGCTTATTTCCAGATGGTTGTACTACCATTGTCAACCAAGGTTTGCAGTATATAGAGGTGATAGTAAATTGCTTTAAGCTCTGATGTTGTTTAGTTGATTGTTTAGTGATACTTACGAAGGATGTAATTTGATTAAAGTGCTGTGGTCTCAGAAGGATTTTCTCTTAAAGTGTGAAATCTGGGCTAGAAATAAGGGCTTCTTGGTCTTAAATTCAGTGATACATGTCATTAATCCTGCAATGGGTAATGAAATTCAGTTCCTGTGAACACAGTGAGCTTGTCTGGAGTGTTTTGAGCTGGAATGGATAAGCATTTCTTCATTATGAAACCTGAATTGCTTGTACAACTTCCCTCAAAGTGAAGTGTTCAGAGAGACGCAGTTTAGTGGCTCACAGGAAGGCTCTGGAGTTGAGTGCAAAGCTTTTGATGCAGCTCTGAGCTGCTGTAAAGAGTGATGAGATATTTTAATGGAAATTTCTGGCCTGCTTCAGGAAGAGATGGGTTTTGATTCTCTGTCATGAAGGGGGAATGAATTCCAGATACTGGAATTCATCCAGGTATCATGGCCCCCCCATGAAGGGGTCCTATAGGGATGCTGCGGAGGGGCTCTTCATTAGGGACTGTAGTGACAGGACAAGGGGTAATGGGTTCAAACTGAAACAGGAGAGGTTTAGATTGGATCTAAGGAAGAAATTCTTTGCTGTGAGGGTGCTGAGGCACTGGAATGGGTTGGCCAAGGAGGTAGTGAGTGCTCCATCCCTGTTGGTGTTCAAGGCCAGGTTGGATGAAGCCTTGGGTGCCATGGTTTAGTGTGAGGTGTCCCTGC
>NDXB01018312.1:16663-47223 GCA_002631895.1 Agapornis roseicollis
AGCCCTGTTGCAAGGCCAGGTTGGATGAAGCCTTGGGTGCCATGGTTTAGTGTGAGGTGTCCCTGCCCATGGCAGGGGTTGGAACTGGATGATGTTAAGGTCCTTTCCAACCCAAACTATTCTATGAACTGCATGGCACTTATGTGTGTAAGATGAGCTCTGTGCCCTTCATAAGGATTTTTGTGATGCATCCTATTCTGTTGAAAAGGAAACACATAATGGACTGGGTTCATTAATTTGTAGGACAATACAGGAAAGCACTGTTTCATAAGACTAAAAATAAGATGGCATTTTGGGACTACTTAAACAGTTCAGTATAAGTGTGTATGCATGCAACTATCCCTGGAGGGGAAAACTCAGCTTTAGGGTTTGACATCCTAATTTTGGTTGCAAACTGATGTTAATTGGCTGAGTTACATTGTCTGCCTGCTTTACTTATGCCTCTTGTTCTTTGATGTAAGCAGAGACTTTCTTCATTTTAGTGCATTAAAGTAAACTTGCATCTGTAGCACCAGCTAGAATAGCTTTCAGCACTTGCTGGATGCTTGTGCTCTGACTGCATAAAGAAATGTGCTTGTATGCCTTAACTGAAGAAGTGCTTTTGTCTGCTTACTGACTGTGCATTCATGGTAACATGCTGTGTTTGGTCATGGTAGGAGTTCAGGTGAAACAGTTGATGGGATGTACTTGCTTCTAAAAGCATGTTCAGACATTAAACTCTTGGGTGTTTCACACTGTTCAAGTTTAGACTGCAGAATTTACCAGTTATGCATAATGTGATGTTCCTTAGTGTCCCAGTTCAGCTTCAACTATTGCATAGCTTGGGTCACTTGTGAAAACACTTTCCTTTTGGAAAGTGTTTCAGTGTTGCTTATGTTTGCCTCTGTAGTGGAGCAACTTTCACAGAAGGACTGTGTTTTAATGGTCATTCAGGTAAGTGATGCTTGTCCAGGCCTTCCAACAGTGATGATGGCCATCATTTCTGATAAACGGAACGTATTTTGATGTTGCAGCTGGGCTGATCTACTGCTAAACTGCTGTGGATCAGAGTGTTCCTCACCAAAGTGCTTTGTGCTGTCTTGGAGCTGGTATGGGTGCTTCTCTGGGCCTTTCAATTGCTTCAGGAAGCTGAGCTGGCAGGAGATCATTGCAAAACAGTTTTAAAATGACTGACCTTCATGGGAGCTGTTTTTCTGCTAGCTCAGACTGAACAAGCTCCTGAGCAGGTACTAGGACTGTCAGTGCCGTCTCAATGGAAAACGGGATCTGCCTCCCTTTGGTCACAGGTTGTCATGAGATCAGTGTAGTTGTAACGTTGGATGCTCCTTGAAGAACGCTGCATGTCCTGGGTGGTGGCGTTGAGTTTTCCTTTTGCTGTATTGGAAGGTTTGTCTCTTCCCATTTGTTTCAGTGAAGGGTCTGAACTTGGCAGTTGTGCTGTTGCCATCTTCAAGACTTGTTCAGCTGCTCCTGTGGTTGAAGGACACCTTCTGGGCAGTGGTTGTGTGGCTTGTGCATGCCCTGTGCTGCCTCCTTAAAATAACCCTTCCTTCAAGTTCTTAAAACACTGATTTTAGTAAATCCAATGGGCTGCAACCCTTGAACAGCCTCTTGGACGTGTTCTGTACAGAACTGAAGTATGTTTGTTCTACTGGGAATTCTTTCCTATGGAATAAAGTCACAGAATGAGTAGGGTTGGAAGGGACTTCCGGAGGTCGTCTAGTTCAGCCCCCCACCAAAGCAGGGCCACCAGGAGTGAGCTCTTAAATATTAAACCCCCATGATTCTTAAGTTGTTTCAGGTGGAAAATGCCATTTAAGCCAAAGAAGGTATTGAGAATTGGAGAGCTGCTGCTTTTCAGGGCTTAAGAATATGCCCTTTTTTCACTGAATGGAAGACCTTCAATGCCTGCAGTGTGTGTGTGGAAAGGAGCGAACTCCTTAGGTTGTCTTCTGACAACTGTTTTAATAGTAATTAAGTTTTATTATTATTATATTTTATTTGTATTTTATTATATTGTTATGTGTTTTTTCCCCCTCAATGGAGAAGCTTTGGAGCAGAGCAACTTGTTTTATCTGCGAGATTGCCGGTAGCACATTGAAGTTGTGACCAAACTACATAGTACTACTGATGGAAAATACATAGCTTTGGAGTCTTATAAGAACAAGACCCACTTTCTAATTTCATTTGGAAATGCAGAGTTGCAACAGCAGGCTTCCCTTAGTGGTTTGGCAGACAGTTACAATAGTTGAGTTCCTGGCACTGCAAACCTATTTCCATACTATTTTGGGGGCTTTCATGTTTCATTTGTGAATGACTCTAATGCTTCAGCAAGAGTGTGGGGTTTTTAGCTTTAAAATAGTAGGCCAGGCCTGTGATGTCAGCCTAATGCTAGTGCTTGGTAAGAGCTCTTACCCAGTGACTGACAGTGATAGTTACTTTGGTAATGACCACTCTTCTGGAGCAGTGGGGCTTGATCCCACTTGATAGTGATGAATAGTTTAATTTATCAGAACCTACCTGTAGAGGAGCCCCTGTATCTAACAGCTTAAAGTCTAGACCTGTTTTATTTCAGGTTTCATGAGAATGCAGTTACCAACTGTTAATTTTGTTGTTTAGGCTTGAAATGCAAAAACCCCCAAAGACTGATGCTGGTAAACCTTCGAAATGTCTTTAAATATAGAATAGTGGCTATGGGAAAATGAAAGCCTTCAAGCTAAGGCATCCTCCTCAGTGAAGTGACAGCTTGCTCTAAGCCTTCAATGTATGCTTCTGTCTGCATGAGTCAGGTGATTGTCTTTGTTGAAGAACTGATTGGAACCAGGTTTTGGGTTCATGGATTTGAATAGCAAAGCATTCAGCTATTGTAATGCTTCCCTGTGACAAGAAAACACTTGCCTTGTTAGAAGTGTTTAATCCCTGCTGTGCTCAGATTGATCATCCAGTAAAAGCTGTGTTGAAGTAGAACTATTAGTTATGTTCACCTAATTCATCACTCCAGATCCTCTATACATGCCTCTTCTTGGAGTCAGATGGCTTTGTACAGAATGGCTTCAGATATGGATATGGTGTTGAAAAGTCACTTGGAAAGCCATTGTTTGCTTGTCTTCAGTGCGTGGATGAGGAAGGAGCTGAGGATTAGATGGCAAAATAAAACTTTAAGCAATACAGCTTGCTACAGTGTTTTGCTGTGGGGTTTTTTGGGGGTGTTTTTCCCTGTGGTGGAGCTGAAAACTCGAAAGTCCTTTAAAAACATTTGTAGCAGAAACAGAGCAATTGATTTAAATACAGTCTGTGCCCCCAGTTAACACACTGTCACTTTAAGCAAAAAGGAAATCAATAAACCAGAATTCATCGAGAGCTTTGTAATCCATGGCATCCACGTGTGCTGTGAAAGCACAATAGTTCAACTCCAGGTGCATTGTGCTGTATTGGTGAGTGAAGGTTCAGTTTCATTCTTGTAAGGTGATGCAAGGCAAACTTCCCTAAGCTCTGGCACAGTGTTTCACTCTGAAGTGCTGTGCGTGTTATGTTTGAAATGGATCACCTGGAGCATCTCTGGACTTCCATATACAGTCAAGGTGATGCTATCAAAGCTTCCTGTTCCTGGCTAACTTGGTGTTAAAACTGGAGTCATGCTTAAAAAGCGCTGTTTGATGTTGGAGTTCCCTTTCCATTTCTATCGATGGACTCCAGTTTGTATTTTGTCTTGCCCTTGTAAACACTTGGCTGGGGCAGCAAGAGTGTATCTGCCAAGTTGGGGTTGTTAGGTATGGTCTGAAAAGGCATGATGGGTAGGAACACGTTTCTCTGAGGGAGCTCCTCAGTAGCATTTGGAAGTACCTATTGCAACGTACGTCAGGGTCTGGGCAGTGCGCAATTCCATCTTTCCATCTTCAGCCTAATACAGTATTGTGCAGTCCGACCAATGCAACGTTCCTCAATTTCTTGTGGCCTTTAGGAAGCAGATACATTGATCTCTTGCAATTTACTACAAGTAGACTCTTACCCTTGGTCTGTTTTCCTTTTGTTCCAGTGAAATAGCTTCTCCTTAAAGCCATTTTGTACATTTGAAATGACACTCTTGCAGAATAGACACAGAGGTGGATTTTTCCATCTAGCACTAAAGTCAGGAGGGATGCTCACGAAGAAATGCATGTATGTTCTTCGGGAGTGTTTCCTTTTAAAACCATGTGAACGATCTGAGTTCACAGATACTCATGACTGTATTCATGGCAGAGCTGACAATAAATTCCTAACTCTTCTGCAGGCATTAAAAAATACGTTGTTGGCCTAATTATCAAGACCTCGTCTGACCCAACGTGTGTAGAGGTAAGTAAGCTCTCTTTGGGTGAGGAGGAGGGAGGGGAATATTGTGCATAACCTGACTCTTCTCTTCTCTTCTCCAGAAAGAGAAAGTGTATATTGGGAAGTTGAATATGATTCTTGTTCAGGTAAGGTAGAGCTCATAAAGTTCTAAATACTGTTACAGTCTTTGGTTTTGCATGTGTATCTAACATAAGGATGCTTGACTTTACAGATCCTGAAACAGGAATGGCCAAAGCACTGGCCAACTTTTATAAGCGATATTGTGGGAGCAAGCAGGACTAGTGAAAGCCTTTGTCAGAACAATATGGTGATCCTTAAGCTACTGAGTGAAGAAGTGTTTGATTTCTCCAGTGGCCAGATTACTCAAGTGAAAGCTAAGCATTTGAAAGACAGGCAAGTATCTATATTTACATCTTAATAAGTAGGGCAGACTTTGTGCTTGCTGCTAAATAGTTGCTCTCACTTTTGAGTGCACACCTACAGCTGTCTGATTTGATTCAGGAGGCTGAGTTACTGATTCTTCCTTAAGCAGTACTGTCAGGTAATAACAGACTTCCTTTGTACACACCTTTCTCCTTCATTGCTGGTAGTATCTGTTGACTGATGGTTCCTACCCTTTTAGGTTCAGCATTGCTTGTATTTCCAAGCTAGAATTTGCAGGCACAGGCTTCAAGGTCTCCAGGACCTGTTCTGTGAGCACAGATAATGTGATGAAAGCAGATATTGTGGAATGTGGGAATGCTTCATTATTTTTCTCTTTTACAGCATGTGCAATGAATTCTCTCAGATATTTCAGCTGTGTCAGTTTGTAATGGTAAGTCTTGTTCCTTTCATGCTCCTTCTAAAGGTTCCCCCATCATGCCTAACAGTGGTATAAACATTAATGTTCCTTTGCAGGAAAACTCTCAAAATGCTCCTTTAGTTCAAGCAACTTTGGAGACGTTGTTACGATTTCTGAACTGGATTCCTCTGGGATATATATTTGAGACCAAGTTAATCAGCACACTAATATACAAGGTACTCATGCCAGAACTGACATTTAAATAGCAGTTGGAAACAAGCTTAGCATGTAACGCTTACAATATCCTTTTCTTCTCTCATCAGTTCTTAAATGTTCCCATGTTTCGAAACGTCTCTTTGAAGTGCCTCACAGAGATTGCAGGTGTCAGTGTAAGCCAGTATGAAGAACAGTTTGTAACGCTTTTCACACTGACCATGATGCAGTTAAAACAGGTAATGCTTTTTGTAACCTGCCTCCTGGCTCGTTCATGTCACAAAACCCATTTCTGTAGAACCCAGTTGGGTTTATGCATTTATATTCATCATAGAGGTCTTGATAGGACAAATAGTGTTCTTCAGTGGTATTTATGGCTTGATCAGGAGATATAAAGTATGTTGTTCTGACTCTAGATCACAGCCATAGTTCTGTTGCATTGATCTGATTAGTTGAAGAGGCATTTTGAGCACTAAGGCTGGGTCTGGTGGGGAAAGTTGAGAGAGACACAGCAAAATGTGCACTGTGAGACTTGAGAGACCTGAACTGATCTGACTTGTGCAAGATTCAGTTTCATATTTGAAACTGATAGATGTGTTTGTCATAAACACGTATTAAAACACACATTATAAAGCCTTGCTTTATATAAGTTGATGATTACTCTTTGAGCAGTTCAGAATCAGATACATGGGTTTGCAGCTTTCCTCGTTGTATTTGCATCTTTGTGACAGTTGAAGAAGGTTTGTTGGTTTTGGGGTTGGTTTTCTCTCTGTTTGCAATGCTAGAACAGGTATGCTGCTTTTAATGCTCTCTTTCCCAGCTTTAAATGGAGTTAGGTTTAACCTGGCCTAAATTGGGGTGTTTTGCAACCTACAGGGTTTTAGGATGACCGTTGTAGTGTGTGGATTTGATGCTAACTGTTGTATGTATTGCGAATATTTGACTCTCAGCTTTGTAGAATGAAGGTGGAGAACAAGCAAAACCACACAAAACCTGGCAGCAGCAAAAGTGTTAAACTTCATTCTCCCTGTTTTATAGCTTAATATTGTTAACAATAGAGTGTAGTTCACTACTTTAGACAGTGTTGAACCTGTTTCATATGTATGATGATAGCAGCCTTCCAGTATCTGAAGGGGGCCTATAGGGATGCTAGGGAGGGACTCTTCATTAGGGACTGTAGTGACAGGACAAGGGGGAACGGGTTCAAACTGAAACAGGGGAGGTTTAGATTGGATCTAAGGAAGAAATTCTTTGCTGTGAGGGTGGTGAGGCACTGGAATGGGTTGGCCAGGGAGGTTGTGAGTGCTCCATCCCTGTTGGTGTTCAAGGCCAGGTTGGAGAGAGCCTTGTGTGGCATGGTTTAGTGTGAGGTGTCCCTGCTTATGGCAGGGGGGTTGGAACTGGATGATGTTAAGGTCCTTTCCAACCCTAACTATTCTATGATTCTAATTTAAAAGCCAATGCATCTCTTAAGAGGTGCCAGAGACCTTTGCAAGTTTACTGAAATACATATTCCAGTGTCCTGCAGAGCCTTCCCTGCTCACTTCTAAATGTTAAGGAGGAGGCATTTCTTGTTATTCGAACATGATGATGTAATGTTTTGAAACTTAATGCTACTGGGGCAGGTAACAAACACAGTTTTGGAACATCTTTGCCCAAAGCCCGTTGGAAATGTCTCTGATAGAGTAAATAGTCTCCTTGTTTACAGCTGCTGTTCCAAGGGGTGCATAAAGGTTTAGTTCATTGGAACTTCTTGTGTCTGTTTGCATTTTCCGCTTGCTGTCCCTCTTGGAATGAAATGGGAGAGCTGTAAGACTTTAAAGCTCTGTAAAGAGGGGATACTATGAAAAGCAGAAGGGCTTTCTTGTATAAAAACCAACATATTTGCTAAAATATAGTAGTTCTATGTCTTTATTAAAGGAAAATCCATGCTTAATGCTCATTCTTTTTATTAGATGCTTCCTTTAAATACCAATATCCGACTTGCGTACTCGAATGGAAAAGATGATGAGCAGAACTTCATCCAGAATCTCAGCTTGTTTCTCTGCACGTTCCTCAAAGAACACGGCCAACTTATAGAGAAAAGGTTAAATCTGAGGGAGACATTAATGGAGGTATGTTGCTCAGTTTATCCACTTTAAAGATGTACGAGTGTGTCCTCGTACTCAAAGGATGCTATGCTAACATGATCTCTAGATCGCTGTAGTTAAAGTGGATTGGGGAAAAAGAAATCCTGTTTTCTTCATAATTAGTAAATCACATGAATACAAAAAGCCTTTCAGATTTCCTTCCTAATGTGCTAATTTCCTTCCTAAAGGCTTTCTGTTTTCAGTGGTCCTATATGTCTGAAGACATATATTTGTCCTTCCTCCCTGTTCTTACTCATTCCTCCTTCAAAGTGTTAAATACGGCTTTAAAATAAATCCATATATTTTTTCCATGGGTCTTGACATTCCTTTTTTGCTGTTTAACTCTCCTGGAGAAAGGGTTGCTCTGACTTTAATCAGCCTGTATGGAGCAGCGCTGTTGCCTTTTTGTTACACGCATGCTGTGGTTCAGCGCTTCCACCCTGGTGTAGCTTGTTGCCTCATTTCCTGAAGATTAACTGCAAGGCTTTGAATGTCATCCTCAAGGATGATGCTGTGTTTCAATGTAGTAAAAGCTGCGTGTAATGGCAGAACTGTACCAAGTTGCTCTGCGTGCTTTGTTGTGGTATTACTGGCCTTGGAGGAGGACCTGCCGGCCTCAGTTACCAGCTGTGACAGCTGAGAACAAGATCTACAGTTGTCCTTCTTTGCTCCTTCCCTTCTTTTCTTGGAGACTGCCGCATACTTTGCAATTTTGACACTAAAGTGCAGCTTCCCTGTCAAAACCATTGGGATCTGTGGAAATTTACCTAGGAATGAAGGATGGAAAGGCTTGAATTCTAGGTGACTACTAAACACTGAAGGTGCTACCTCATATGGTAGTGGGGCTGGATCACAAAATCAGGAGTTCCAGTTGTTTTGTTAATCTTTGGGAAATGAGGCTATCCCTCTCCCACTGCTGAGATCCAAGGGGGGTGAAATTGGCCCCACAGGCCATTGAAACACCATTTCCTGTGCCCAGAACCAAGCCACCAAGCCACGTGCAGGTATGGAGGCACTAGGGTGAGGAACTGCCCTGAGACAGAGATAGAAGAACAGTACCACAGTTCAGACCTGGAGACCAGGGTCCACTGGGAGGGGAAGTACATCCTGCAGTTAGATTAGGTGTTCTCTAGCATGTCCGTCTCAATTCTGGTCTGTTTTCCAGCCAGTGATCTCAATATGTTTCTCCTAGAGGTCTTGCACAGAAAAAGTGTGTTAATGTAACTTGGTTGCAAATATCAAACTGTAGCTCATGTAGATCATGGACTAAACTTTACTGATTTAAAAAGAACAACTGTCAACAGTTCCAGATAATCCCTGAACTTGCAAAGAGTAAGCTTTCAAAATAGCTGTGGACTGGGGGAGTGCAGCAAAAGTTTCTACTTATGTTGAAGCTTTGTTAGGGAGAGCTGTAAAAGGCTGAAGCTGTTTCGTGTCCTTTGTCACTGTGTGTAAGCTGGAGTGCAGTTGTTAGGTGTTGGCCTCTTCTCTTGTCCAGCAGAGCTGTGTTGAATTCTTCTTTGAAACAGGCATTTACAACACTCAGTTCTGGTGGTTTTGTCTTGCATAGGATGATGAAATGCTTTGACAGAGTTCTTAGGCTGGCCTAAAGTGGTGGCAAACTTCACTTCTGTAAGTTCTAGTGTGATAGAACCTAATTACACAACTACGTTAAAGCTCCATGTCGTTCTAACCTGTTCAGTCCTGCACTTTGGATGTAGCAGATCTGAAACTGGTCCATGGTTTCATTGGAGGTGTTTAGACAAGTGAAGAAAGCTGCAGAAGTTATTTCAAGTGAAATTACCAAGAAAAAATGATGCATCTGAGACTATGAATGTGTGGTCATTCTGAAACCCTCATCTGATGTACCTAGAGATGCTTAGTCAGTCGGGTCCTTGCCGTCTCAAATGCTCTGAGTTGCTGCAGTACCTGTGCAATGACAGCATCTTCAGATTTCATTGCTTTGTGCTGTTCACTGGTGGCTGTTGCTTTGATTTCTTTCACCAGGGGACCAAAAAACAAGCTAGGCAGAGAGCTGTATAGGCCTTGATTTCTATGGTTGGTACCTTGGCCTGTCAGAATTGCATCAGTGGCCTTACCTCCTCAGCCTGCTGTGCTGGTTCTGCCAGTGAAGAGGTTGGAAGCGTTCCGGTAGATAGAAAGCAAGGCATCAGCATGGCTTTGGTGGCTGAGTTCTTCCGGGTATAAGGATCCAGACCAAAGTAGCAGTCTCTGACAGTAGCAGTCACTGCAGCTAGCTGTTGAAGGGTTTTTGAGGCTCTAAACCAAAATGTCGTGCAGAGGCTGCAGGTTTGATAGCTCACAAACAGGCTGATTTGGCTTTGCCACTTCTAAAGATGGTTTTAGGCTGCTTTAGATTTAGAATTGATACACGTATGGAAAATAACAGTGATTGACAGGGTGCTTTGGTTTTGAGTTGTTCTGGAGGTCAGAACTGACCTGTAATGTCATAGACTCAACTAGGTTGGACAAGACCTTTAAGTTCATCAAGTCCAGGCATTACCCCAGGACTGCCAAGACCACCACTAAACCATATCACTGAGGGGCAGCATAGCAATCGTTATGCCTCTGGTTCTTAACTTCCATGTTAATTTGGCATTTTATCAGTATGTGGATAACTGAACTTGAAGCAATGTGTTTTAACTGCTGAAGTGACTAAGCAGCTGTTTCAACCACCCTTTTCCAGGCCCTTCATTATATGTTGTTGGTATCAGAAGTTGAAGAAACTGAGATCTTCAAGATCTGTCTGGAGTATTGGAACCATTTAGCTGCTGAGCTCTACAGGGAAAGCCCGTTCTCAACATCTGCTTCTCCATTGCTGTCGGGAAGTCAACACTTCGATGTTCCTCCAAGGAGACAGCTTTACTTACCTGTATTGTCCAAGGTAATCCATGCTGAAGTAAAGGAACTGTGAAGATCTAGGGTACTGTTCCTGAGCTGGAGACTTTGCTTCAGGAGCAGAGTGACACAAGAAAACTTCTTGCTTCGAGTCGGTGGTAATTGGTTCAACTCTAGGCATTTCATGTGCAAAAATACGTGGAGATGGCAGCAGTGTGGTGGTTTAGTTTAAGATATTTATTATAAACTATAAGATGTAATTTAAAAGAGAAATAAACCCAGATTAAACTGTTTCTTTAGACATACAAAGGTTGGAATGTTAGAAGAAAAAAGTGTGTGTGTGTGGAAAAAGTGGTCTTCAAAAGGATCCCTGATGTGCATTTTGAAGCTCTAGAAGGCATGTTTCATAGGTTAGCTTTCTTTACCTACTCAGCTTGTTCATGGGCAGAGAGAAATTGGCAGGCTCTGTTCTTAACAGCTCTTTAGTTACGGTTCTATTGAATCTTAATGAGAGCTCATCTCAAGGTGCTGTGTATACCCTTTATTGCAGGTCAGGCTGCCTGACCAGAGTGCTCTGACAGTGTGGAGCTCTGGGTGTATTTTCCTGTTAGATTTGATTGCGTTTTACCTTTCCTTTGCACCGCACAGGTTCGATTGCTAATGGTGAGCCGCATGGCTAAGCCTGAAGAAGTCCTAGTTGTGGAAAATGATCAAGGGGAAGTAGTACGAGAATTCATGAAGGATACTGATTCCATAAACCTGTATAAAAATATGAGAGAAACATTGGGTAAGATTCCCTGGCTGATGTTCCTGGGCTCTCGGTCTGTGCAGATGCATGTTACAGAGTGTTAGCTTAGGGTCTGATTTACTGTGGGTGCAAAGCGTGTATCAGTGAGGAGTAGTACACAGACTTGAAAGAGGGGTTTGAAGCATGTAGTGTTGTATAACTTGGTTAAGTAGTAATACACCGCTTAGTTTTGGTGCCTTGCTTTTACCCTTTTCAATCACCTTTTGATAGTTCCTTATCAGGATGTTTCAGATGCAGTGGAACCTCAGAAAGCTGATAAAGTGGAAGGATTCTTGTGCAGTGGACTTGCTGGTTGTTACTGTAGTTGTCTGGTGCAGACCAAGTGCACCTCAGCAAAAATGGTTCCTCCTTCAATAGGTCTCGTGAGTGCTTCACCATCTTTTTATAGCTTTCTTTAAGCACAACACACAATTCCAGCCTGAACTAAAGCTTCCAGGGTCTTTTCCAGAGTTAGTGCTGAGGTCTTGTAATGACCTTGCTTGACAGTACGAAAGCTACAGTTAATTATAGCTCCTGTAGGAATGAAAAATGGAAAGCTGTGAGCACACTGAAGAACACCAGAACCACTATTTTTATAGCATTTAATATAGCAAGCATGTGTTATATTTAGTGTGTGGATACTAGTGTGCTGCTATGTTTAGGAGTCGCATGTTCAGCTGTGACTGATCTTTGCATTCACTGTCCCTATGTATTGTAGTGATAACTTAAGTGAGGGAGTCACATATTTAGGACATCAAGTCTCCAGGACTGAATATTCTTCTATCAAGTGCATTTAAGGGTGTTAGGAAGAGGCTTCTGAGCTAGGAGTTGAGGGGAGGCTGTGCAATGCAAAGTGTTTGTGCAAACTTATCCTCACTTTTTACTTGAGATGTAGGTACAGGCAGCTTAAGGAATTGCTCTCGTACCTTTTCATATGGAACTTAAAGAACTGTTTTATAAACTGTTTAATTTATTGTATTAAAATTATCATGTCTTAAGCCTTAGTCCTATTTCCAGATATGGGACGGTTTATGTGGAAGTGCAGATTTAGTTGGTGTCTGATTTCTGGAGTTAACTATTGCTCATAGTGTATTACATTGAAGACTCACTTAAAAGCAGGAATATGGTGGAAGCTGAGTGCTGTGGCCCAGTAAAAACCTGTATCTGAATCTGGCCTAAAATAGCTTTCGACTTGCTGGAATTTCAGACAGGAATTAGAGACACTAATCCTGCTAGAGGCTGATGCAAGTGTCTGCGTTGTGATCCTTGAGTCTTCCCATCTAGGCTTGTTCAGGAGGACCATCTCCATTGCAGTGGTGGTTATTGCAACCAGGAGACTTAAAGACACTGAAATAAGGAGTGAAAGAAAATTGACTGACTTGCTCATGGCCCCCATAGGCAGCAAATCCCATATTCCCTGTAGACCATCACTATGGATGCCTTTGGTTAATAATTCAGCCATCAGCCAAATGAGTTAAGTTGCTAAGTGAAACCTGCATTGCTTTAGACTGTTCACATCACTTGTATATGGTGTTTTGCTATAGAACAGAAGTAAGTTGTTAATAAAACTTACTGTCTGTAAAATATACTTTTAACCAATTTATAACTGCTTTATAGCTCATTTGGTTGTGAGTTCAGGCAAGAAGCATGGCCCTTGCCTAAGAATTTGGTTGTCTTAAAACAAGCATAACTTTGCCTATGGAGCTGCCTGAAGGTTTAAAATGTGTATTTGACCTTGCTGTCTTCCAGTTTACCTTACACATCTGGATTATGCAGACACAGAACGAATTATGACTGAAAAGCTTCACAATCAAGTGAACGGCACAGAGTGGTCGTGGAAGAATTTGAACACCCTCTGTTGGGCTATAGGCTCCATCAGTGGTGCCATGCATGAAGAAGATGAAAAAAGATTCCTTGTTACAGTAATTAAGGTATCGTGGTGCAGAACAAACAGCTGTGTCACGCTTGACGGTTCACGCTCGAGAAGCTAAGGTTACACCAACACTGCTCTGTGTTCCTTGCAAAATACCTTGTGTGGCCAGGGAGTTGAGAGGAATAAACTAACGGGAAATCTTATATCCTGATGAATTCATTGGCCATGAACAAGGAATTATTCTAAATAGTCTTTTTGCAGTGAAAGATTTGGGGATGAAATGGAGTTGATGGGGAAATGTTTTTCTTGGAGGATACAGAAGTGATGGAACCAAGGAAAATGACCCAAGTGTTTGAACTGGCCTGCACCTTGGTACTTGGTTTTCCCTATATTCGTGATCAAACTAAGTTGTTTGGTAACTATGTACATGGAAAGAGTGCAGGAACAAAACACTTCTACAAGAGGAATGGCCCTTACTTAAAGTCATCCAAATTCATACAGAAGACTTCTATTTGATGTGGAGTCTGTATTGATATCAACTGCACGTTTCTGTCCTGTGGGGCTGTGGAAGTCCCACTTGAAGAAATCCTTGGTTCTGTGTTAATATGGAGATTCCATAGCTGAATCCATTCTGAGGTATTCCTGGTTTGGCTGAAACTTCACCCCAGTTTTAATCCATTTGTTAATTTATTTGGACTTGATTATGGCAACCGCTTTCCTTTAATGTGACTTCCTGTGGGATTTTATACTTGTAGTGCTTTAAGTTGAACTGGACAAACTTGGGAGAGGAACCTAAGATGTGCTTTGTTGTAGGATCTCCTGGGGCTCTGCGAACAAAAGCGAGGAAAAGACAACAAAGCCATTATTGCATCCAACATAATGTACATAGTAGGTCAATACCCACGGTTCCTGAGAGCGCACTGGAAGTTCCTGAAGACAGTGGTCAACAAGCTGTTTGAGTTCATGCATGGTAAGCAGCTGGGTTTAATTGAAGAGTAATAATACATGCCTATACATGGGCACGTATAGAGGGGAAATACAAAGTACAAAGCAGTAACTGCCTGGTTCTAATGCAGAAACCCACGATGGTGTCCAGGACATGGCTTGTGATACCTTCATAAAGATAGCACAAAAATGCCGCCGGCATTTTGTTCAGGTCCAAGTGGGAGAGGTGATGCCATTTATTGATGAGATCTTGAACAATATTAATACAATCATCTGTGACCTTCAGCCACAGCAGGTACGTGTCATTCAGCGCTGGGGGTCGTTCTAAACACCAATCAGAGTTACTTCATATTGAAATGTAGTAGAGATTTGCAAGGCTTGAATTGTATGCATGAGGCTTTCTGTTAGTGCCAGTGTTCTGGGATAAACAGCGCAATCAGGTTGCATCACTGAGATCTCAGTTGGAAAAGCTGGGAAGGACAATTGGGGTGTGTTTAGTTGGAGCTTTGGTTTCTGGAATGTTTGAGCAAAGAAATGGGACGCTGTATGTCATGGTTCTACTTCAGGAAAGAGCAAAAGAGCAATACCCATAACACCTATAGCTATTTGGGTGACAATCCCATAAGTGCCTGTGTGTGGGAAGGACACATCTCATGGCGTGAGAGGGTGGTGCACAATGTGGCACACAGAGAGATGTCTCAGTAGTGTACTTCGGGCAGAGCGGATCTGACATCTGGAAGAAGGTACTTACAGGAGTGATGTAATCCAGTCCACAGTATAAATGTGTCTGGGAATACTGAAGTGGGATATGTCTGAGCTTCCTCACTTCAGGATATGATGGCAGAGGGAAGTACTCTGGGATGTACATAGTGGCATTTGAAGGGAAGGGAATGGAGGTATGGTTTATGCATGATGAAAGTAAGGAAAGAATGGAGAAGGATCTTAAAAGTCAAGAGAGGGGAAACTACATTTAGACAGTGAAACCCACATTCAGCCTTCACTCTATCTTCAGAGTAGTGTAAAGTTTCATTGCTCATTTTTAACCTTCATGTTTGATTTCTTGTTATTGTTCCAATCAGGTGCATACATTCTATGAAGCAGTAGGATACATGATTGGGGCACAGACAGACCAGACTGTGCAGGAGCATCTGATAGAAAAATACATGTTGCTGCCTAATCAAGTATGGGACAGCATAATCCAACAGGCAACAAAAGTAAGCTCATAAATCTTAACTGTATTCTGTGTTCTCTTACCCTGGGTTTGTTTTTTACATGGCATAACATAAAGTGTACCTGGTGAGTGTAATAGTGGTGGCAGTGATTGCTGTGACAATAAAGGTGTTGTTTTGAGAGAGGAGACTTAAAGGAGCTCATAAGAGCCTTCCAGTATCTGAAGGGGGCCTATAGGGATGCTGAGGAGGGACTCTTCATTAGGGACTGCAGTGACAGGACAAGGGGTAACGGGTTCAAACTGAAACAGGAGAGGTTTAGATTGGATCTAAGGAAGAAATTCTTTGCTGTGAGGGTGGTGAGGCACTGGAATGGGTTGCCCAGGGAGGTTGTGAGTGCTCCATCCCTGGCAGTGTTCAAGGCCAGGTTGGATGAAGCCTTGGGTGCCATGGTTTAGTGTGAGGTGTCCCTGTTTATGGCAGGGGGGTTGGAACTGGATGATCTTAAGGTCCTTTCCATCCCAAACCATTCTGTGACAAACCAAATACTGGCTTTAATCTGATTTAAATGCTCTGAGTAATGCTCTGATACTGTACAGAATGTTTCAGTAGTTTTTTTTCCAAGACTCCCTACTATCTGGCTTAGGAGTGGGTTTTCTGAATAGCAGAGAAGTTCAAATGTTAAGCACAGAGTTCACTCTTCCTCCTTGCTCTTCCGTTGTTCTATGAAAGTACATCTTTAGTTCTTTTATTTTTCATTTCTTTCAGTCTTTTCTCGGCATATTAAAAGACCAACAGTCCTGTACTGCACAAGAGAACACTCCACTGGGAGTTAGTCTGATCCCAGACCTTAAGAAAGCTTGAATTCCGTTTCTTACTCTTGCCTCCCTCTTAAATCAGGAACATAGCCCCTTTCCTTTGGGCCACTTCTGCCTATTTCCACCTGCTTTTATCCTGCCTTTTTGACTAGAGTAGTGCCTGTGCCACTGCAGCAGAAATACTTCTGTAGAAGAGCAGAATTAAGTGATCTGAAGCTTTATCATGACTCTGAGGTAGTGGCAAGTGCCATTGAAGTCAAACAGTTATATATAGAATCATAGGATGGTTAGTGTTGGAAAGGACCTTAAGATCATCCAGTTCCAACCCCCCTGCCATAGGCAGGGACACCTCACACTAAACCATGCCACCCAAGGCTTCATCCAACCTGGCCTTGAACACTGCCAGGGATGGAGCACTCACAACCTCCCTGGCCAACCCATTCCAGTGCCTCACCACCCTCACAGGAAAGAATTTCTTCCTTATATCCAATCTAAACCTCCCCTGTTTCAGTTTGAACCCGTTACCCCTTGTCCTGTCACTACAGTCCCTAATGAAGAGCCCCTCCCCAGCATCCCTATATATAGTCTTTAAACCACAGTGATACATTCCTTAGTGCAGTGTGAAAGGGTAAGTTTAAGGCATTTACCTTACATACTGAACGCTAACAACAGTTTTACTCTAAACAACATGGCCTTTCTGTCCCTACCAGAATGTTGATATTCTAAAGGATCCTGAAACAGTGAAGCAGCTCGGTAGCATCCTGAAAACCAACGTCAGAGCGTGTAAAGCAGTTGGCCACCCCTTTGTGATTCAGCTTGGAAGAATTTATTTAGATATGCTGAATGTGTACAAGTGCCTAAGTGAAAATATTTCTGCAGCTATTCAGGCTAATGGTAAGAAATTCCATGTTCTTCCTGAAAGCAGGGGCTAGCTGGGTGTGCCACAGGTCTTAACACAGCAACATCAGGCTGATAGGAATGCACTCATTTAATGTTACTGTGTTTGCTGCATTGTTTGGGCAGATGGACAAGGTTAGATTGGGGGTTTTTTGTTAACCAGGTCTTCTCTTGCAATAAAGAACTGCTTTTAGAAAGGAGAAGCACCTGTAAATGAGAGCCCAAGGAAGATGCATACCACCGGAGATGCTTAGAATTAGTAGGTGCCTTGCTGAGAGAGTTGTAGCATGTGTTCTTTTAGCTTACTCTGAATTTTGACTATTAAAAGACTGTCTTTAAATAGAATCTCATTCAAAAGAGGTTGGCAGAGTTTTGGTACGGTACTGTGCTATGAAGTAGCTTTATTACAGCAGTGTAACTGTAGTGAGGATGCTTGAAAGTCACAATAAACCAGGCTTGCAGAAGGAATCATCAATTGCCCAGCCTGTTACTGCTGGATAAATTAGGGCCAGTGCTATCTCAGTACAATGTGCTTCTGTAGTAGTTCATTACAAGACTAAATGTGTTGGTTGCTGAGTTGTGCAGTGGTCAGTTCCCTTGTTAGTGCAGACAGTGATATTGGGAGATGAAGGTGTTCAGTAACACACGGAAACTGAGCAGTTGGTTTACCTTGAAGTGGTTTCTCAGAGCTCTGAATAAAGCTGGCTGAGACATAAATACCTTCTGATTCTACAGCTCTTGACAGCCAGGGTTTATCTGTGTTGGAAGCAGGGAAGTTTAGGAAGCAGTTACTAGGGCAGAAGTCCTGATTTGCTGCTACTTATGATTTGTGACTGGTGCCTTGGAGTCAGTTTTGACACCTGGCTCTACCTTGCCAGAGATGGCTCTGATGCCAACAAGTGATCCTACCCTTTTCCTGACTGCAGGTTTTCCTGTGCATGTACTGTAATGGTTGTATGGCTGTACAGTTAATTAAATTGGGGTTTGCTGGTGAGACCACGTTGATTTTGGGGTAAGAAACTGAACTATGGATAAGGCTTCATAAGGATCAGTGCACCCTTTGCACACAAAGACATGGGAAGATTCATTCCCTTAGATGAAATCAGGAACTTTATTGTTCTCCTCCCCATCACTTAACGAGAACCAGATGCAAGCTCAGTCCATGTGGTTCAGTGGATATGTGTTGGTTTCCCTTACTTGAGAAGGAGGTTGCAGCTTTGTTTTTGAACCCTGTAAGCAGGCTACTGCCAGCAGTGGTTTATGTAATGCTAAAGGGCAGCTTGGACCTGTGGAGCTGCAGCGGGGAGGTATTTTATTTGCACAATACATAAAAGAAGTCTTCAGTCGTCATTTAGATACAAAACTGAAGCATTCTCTGTTTTGTAACATCATTTTAAGTTAATCTTTTTGGTACACCTGACCTGATAACTGAAGCTTCACAACTTTTTCAGGTGAAATGGTAACGAAGCAGCCCTTGATTAGAAGTATGAGGACTGTGAAAAGGGAAACTTTAAAACTCATTTCTGGCTGGGTGAGCAGGTCCAATGATCCTCAGATGGTAAGTAGTTATTCTACATAAGTAACTCCTAAGACAGAATTGGGAACAGCTCTGGGTTTTGTTCTGTTGTTGACTGAATCAGTGGGTCACAAGCAATTGCTCCAGGAGGGCTGTAAGGTACAAGGGAGAAAGAATGATCACACAGAGGTAAGTCTGGGCTAGGTTTGGGATACTTCAGTTAGTTTTAGCTGAGAGTAATCTTCAGGAGAATCAAGGAGGAGTGAGTAAGGAAACCCCATTGGAAGCCTGGAAGGGTACAAAGGGGAGATTATGGAAGTGTCTTTCAACTTTGTTGGGAACAATACCACTTGTAACTAAACAGTGAACTTTGCAATAAGCTATATATGCTGGCAACTGCTCAGTAACTGCACTGTTATAACCATGGCTTCCTCTTCCAATCAGGTAGCTGAAAACTTTGTCCCTCCCTTGTTGGATGCAGTTCTCATTGACTACCAGAGAAATGTTCCAGCTGCTAGAGAACCTGAAGTACTCAGTACTATGGCCATCATTGTCAACAAGCTGGGTGGACACATTACTGCTGAAATACCTCAGATATTTGATGCTGTTTTCGAGTGCACATTAAATATGATCAACAAGGTAAGCATCTCCTTAGTAAGTGAAGGCAAATGGGGTGTTAGGAAAGCATCAGTCTTGGCCTGTTGGTACATCTCTTGGCTGTGTTGCTACATCTGTAAGTGAAAGATGCCCTTTTCTTGCAGTGCAGGGAGGCAGATTGTGGTAAAGGTAGAGTTTTTAGACAGCTTTCACCTAAAGTGGCGGGGTCCTGCCTTGTTACATTGAATATCATTTCCACGTGTGGTGTCTCAGTGTTCTTTTTGCAGTCCCAAAGTGCATTTGTGGCACTTCAAGTGGTCTCTGACCAAACCATGGTATTTGCTTTGCAGTGAGATGTTTTAATCTCATTCCCTTAAATTTCTCTAATTTAAGTAACGAGTGATCTTTCAGGTCTGGGATCTTGGAATGTTGTGCTTCTGGAAGCAGAAATGTACTTGAGTCCAATGCCAGTGTAGGGCTAACTGCTGGAATTCATGAATACTTAAACTGTATGGCTATACATAGTGATCAGTCACTTTGAGTGTTTCCTCACTAATGCAGTTCTTACACCATAGTGTGCAATATGTATTTGCATGCTACCTGAGTGCTGCCAGCTGAACTAGTGCTGCTTTGCAATAGGGTGTAACCACCACTTGTATCCCTGTAGCAACATAGGTGTTGAGGCCAATCTGCCTGTTTATCTGAGGGCAGAGTAGTACTGAAGGTTGTGCAGTGACAAAGTGGGGCTCAGTCTGTGTTGTGTGACCCTAGATGGTCTTAAGCTTTGGTTGGGAAAACTGGGAGGGAAAGCTCACTGAGAAATGTTATCTTTCTTTGCCTAAAGCTATTTTACACCTAAATCTAAGTGCTGTTTGGTGTCAGTTATTGATGTGCTCTGCTTAACACAGGGCCTTACAATGGACCTTCAGGAAATGTAACTTCATTTCTCCCTTCTCCTTCTAGGACTTTGAAGAATATCCTGAACATAGAACAAACTTCTTCCTGCTACTCCAGGCTGTAAATTCTCATTGCTTCCCAGCGTTCCTGGCCATTCCACCTGCACAGTTCAAACTTGTTCTGGATTCTATCATTTGGGCCTTCAAACATACAATGAGAAATGTTGCAGATACAGGTAAATGGAAGGGTTTAATATGCACTATTGGTAGAATGGTGTTTTCTTGCATCTTTTTCTGCAGTCCAACTGAACATTCCAACCACATGAACCTGTACTGCATTCGCACAAGAGTAACATTTGTCTGTCAGCTTCAAGCTGTCAGCCAGGCACACGTTAATAGGCTGAAGTGCTTGGATGCCCTTTCACTATCATCTGTTAAGGACACACCTTTATGGTTTCAACTTTCTGTTTCATGTGAGGGTTGGCACTTCTCTGAAATGGCTGAAGTGGTGCAAGCTGGTGTTCAGCTCCTCTGCAGTGCTGCCTGTGGGGCTTGACTTAGTACCTCAGTAAGACAGTTAAGTAATCACTGAAAAGCCCAGCAAAGTGAATGATTGGGGTAGGGGCTGAACGCAAGAGTCTGGGAGTAAGGAAGGAGAAACCCCTTAGATGAAGCAGGTGGATTAGTCTTCAGTCTTCATTTAGACAACAGCAAGCTATTGAAACACGGGGTGAAATTTCATGGAGTAGCTGAGTGCATCACTTCATTTAACAGGTTTGAGGAATTACAAAGCCTTTCAGAGTGACACTTACCAAGGGAGACTACAGGGGAGGCTGTGTAAAAGTCCTCAGTTGTACTTACTGCAGTGTCTTGACTATCAGATAAAACACTTGCTGTGAGGCCACTTGGTTTTTAGCCAGCTGCCTTGTATCCGTGTCTGGAAGGGGTGGGGATGAAAACACCCTTTTCAGTAGCATTTCACCCAGTCAAGTAATTGCAACTTCCATGTAATTCTAAACATGAAACCATCTCCCTTCATTAGAAAACTCTTCTTTTAGTGGAGGGTTTTTCTCACCTTCGCTAGCAGCGCTAAAGTGATGCAATTGGGTCATCAGGCTTCTGTCATCTCATAATGCAGACAAATCAGTGTGCTGTGTAAATGTGGCCCTCTGGGGGCTACTGGAGGAAGTGCTCTTGACAGTCCTATGTGTAATGCTTGTCTGTTCCAGGCCTGTCAGTTTCTTGGGATAGTTGTATCCTTTTGGAAAGGCAGAGATACACACAGATGTTTTAGTGTAACTCGAGGGTGTTCAATGGGTATTTTGCAGGTCTTCAGATACTTTATACTCTACTACAGAACGTTGCACAAGAGGAGACAGCTGCCCAGAGTTTCTATCAGACATACTTCTGTGATATCCTGCAGCACATCTTCTCAGTTGTAACAGACACCTCGCACACAGCTGGTAAGAATGCACGGATGTGAGCTGGTTGATGAAAACAATCCTTTCTGTACACCAGAACGATGTTACACATTTGTTTATGAGTAATAACAGCCTATGTATAACTCTGATCTGTTCAGGTTTGACAATGCATGCATCAATCCTTGCATACATGTTCAACTTAGTAGAAGAGGGAAAGATAAGTACTCCATTAAACCCTGGGAACCCAGTGAACAACCAAATGTTTATTCAGGAGTATGTTGCTAACCTTCTCAAATCTGCGTTTCCACACCTGCAAGAGTAAGTCTGCCACCATTCTTTAAAGCATTCAAGTGGGTCCCTACAGCTGGACATACTAACTGGTGTGTTTCCTGTTAGTGCCCAGGTGAAGCTGTTTGTAACAGGGCTCTTCAGTTTAAACCAGGATATTCCTGCCTTCAAGGAGCACCTAAGGGATTTCCTTGTCCAAATCAAGGTATGTTTGCTTCAGGAATGAAATGGATGGTATAGGGTCTTGGGTGGCATGGTTTAGTGGGAGGTATCCCTGCCCGTGGCAGGGGGTTGGAACTGGATGATTTTAAGGTCCTTTCCAACCCAAACCATTCTATGGTTGTTGGAAAGTACTTGGGCAGTGTTTCTTACTCAGTGTTTCTTTAGGAGATAGAAGTTATTGTGCAGCTGTTTAAAATTCAGTGGGAACTCTTGTCAGATGGCTTGCATGACTGTGGGATCCTGGGATATATCTCAGTGTGATTTAATACATAAACTGGGATTAAATGCCACCACTTGTGCTGTACACAGCGCACACAATGGCTGCAAAACTTACTCCAATGGGAAATAAAGTTGATTCTTAACCAGATTTGGTTTCAGTCCGGCTTGGGGTTGGGATGTGCTGTAAAACTCGCTGAAGTGATGCTATGCCTTTATTTCTCTGAAGATGGTAGAATTCATGAAGTTTGTAGGAAAGAGCTTGTTCATTACTTTTGAGACTGCAATCACCAGGTATTTAAAACCAGCTTGGACAGAGCCTTGGGTGACATGGTCTAGTGTGAGGTGTCCCTGCCCATGGCAGGGGGTTGGAACTGGATGGCCTTGAGGTCCTTTCCAGCCCAAACCATTCTGTGATTCTTTTTCGGCATCGTTAATGATACTGCTTTAATAGTGGTGTTCTCCAAACAGTGGGTAACTATAGCACCCTGTGAACACCCTTTGTATTTACTCTGACATTAGGAACAGAAAGCAAAACGAGACAGTAGTCTGGCTGGGAACGCGAAGGGAAGATGTTTTCTGTGTCATTTTGGAAGCTCATTACTCTGCTTTAAAGCGTTTGCCAATAATGATTTTATGTGGATCCCCCAGGAATTTGCAGGTGAAGATACATCAGACTTATTCTTGGAGGAACGAGAAACAGCCCTTCGGCAGGCCCAAGAGGAGAAGCATAAACTTCAGATGTCTGTACCCGGCATCCTTAATCCACATGAAATTCCTGAGGAGATGTGCGATTAAAAAGCAAACAAAATAAAACAAGTTTTGCCGTTTTCTTTCTGTACAGCTACTTTGTTGTGATAGAAGAAAACAGCACTTGGATATTTGTTGACCAAAATGATGCCAATTTGTAAATTAAAACGTCACCTAGTGGCCCTTTTTCTTATGTGTTTTTTGTATAAGAAATTTTCTGTGAAATATCCTTCCATTGTTTAAGCTTTTGTTTGGTCATCTTTCTTTAGATTTGCATGAAGTTGAAAATTAAGGCATTTTCAAAGTAATTACTTCATGCCCATTTTGTGGCTAAGGGGGAAAATAGGCAAAAACCCATCACTTGTAAAAGACTCTATTGCAAACCCCTCCCGTTTTCCTGGAAGAGTATGGATTTTTAATTCGGGATCATTTTCTTTCTAGCCTGTCCTGCAGCCTAGGAGGAAAGGGAATGAGTAAAAATGGATTGACTTCGTTGTTAAGCAGAGGATTATAGCGCTGCGTTTGTTCAGAGCAGTTAGCAGCTTTTCGGACCGAGTGGTAAGGCTAGGCTACATGTATTTGCAAGTTGTATGGCAAGTTTGCAGCAAGATCATGTGCATATCATCATCCCATTGTAAAGCAACTTGGAAAGAGTATGGGAACACAGTACAGTTAGTTATTTTTACACAGTTCTTTTGTTTTTGTGTGTGTGCTGTCGCTTTGTCGACAACAGCTTTTTGTTTTCCTCAATGAGGAGTGTTGCTCATTTGTGAGCCTTCATTAACTCGAAGTGAAATGGTTAAAATATTTATCCTGTTAGAATAGGCTGCATCTTTTTAACAACTCATAAATAAAAACAAACCAAACCTCTGGCTTTTGAGATGACTTATACTAATTTACATTGTTTACCATGCTGTAGTGCTTAAAGAACACTACTTCAAAGCAAAATAAACTTGGTTTACATTTATTTTTCTTTCTTCGGCTTATTCTTTTCTTGGATGAAAATGCTGTGATCATACTTCAGCTTTGTATCCTGAGGGAAACGTTCCTTGAGGGCTTAGCTAACTGTCGGTTCTGGCTTGCCTCATCTCAAGGATTGTGCTTGAAGTTGAGCTCAACTCAGTTGGGTTCCATTTGGAAGTACAGTAGCTGTCCTGACTTACCTCCACGAACACCCCATACTATAAATGCCAGGGATAAGGTACTCTTGAGCTCTCTCCACAAGGACTCTTTGCAATTGATTCCAAAGAGGTATTGCACTGTAACTTGACTAAACAATTGATACTTGTATGTGTTAATAACACATGTAGATGAGATCTACCGTTATTTTTCTATCTAAAGTTTTGTAGTTAAACGATTTTCAGATACATGAAGTATGGATACAAAAAGCAGTATGAACACTGTGTGCAGTCTTGGCTTCCCTGTCTTTGTTATGTATTGTCTCCGTTTACTAGCAGTTGATGTTAAGCTCTCCCAGAGTTTACCTGTTTATTTGGCCTCCAACTGTAAGATGCGAGGTAGAGCTGTTCACACAGAGCTGTAAAACAAGGTTGGACAGCCGCGGAGGTGGTGTGTGTAAGCTTGGATACTGTAGTTAACTTTGTGATGTATATTCTGTTTGAGGTAGAAGTGCATGAGTTAGCAGTGTTCGCGTAGAGTTTAGCTGTGACCAGGATGTTCCTGGTCTCAAGTATTGGGCCCTTTCTGTTACTGAACATCTCTCCAGCTGTTTTACTTGGCTGGCACTAAGAAAGCACAGCTGCTCCTGTGTGAGGATCAGTTGGCAATACGGATGTTGTTTGCTGGCAGTTAGTTCTCCTTGGAGAGAAGGTTCCTCAAACCCTTTAAGGCTAGGACTTAGAGCCTACCAAAGCTGTTGATTTGATAGCTACGGTGCTTGTTCCTGTCTCTCCTTAAAGCTCATAATTTAAACTCGTTCACGTCTTCCTGTCCTGTTGATGTATGGCTCTGTTCTGTGTGAGGGCAGGAGCTTCTTTAATAGGTAGCTTGATGTATTTGAAGTAGTGTTGAAGGGCACAGCTGGAATGGACATTAGATGGCTTGTGAGCAGGCTGAGGTGCAGCGTTCTAGACCTGCAGATTATGAAATGCTGGGCAGAGAAGTAAGAAGGTCTTATTAAAATAGAAACAAAATATTACTGATGGTGTGCCATCGGAATAATCACCGCCCATGAGGCACAGAGCTAATACTGAATTGGTTCTGACACGCAGTGGCATTAACTGCATTTGGTTGTGAACAAAAAACGCTCGTATGCTTTTGTGCTTGTTACTTCTTTGGGTTAAGATTCAGGTTCTTCTGAGGCTTGTGGTCTCATTGGTTACTAAAGAATTAAATCTGACCTAAACTCAAATCCAAAATGTGTTTTTTCAAGTTGATGCAGACAAGAGTTGTTCCCTTATTTTGTTGACTTTTGGGTTATCCAGTACCACTTTAATCTTAGTTCTTGCTTCCCTTCTAGAGCCACAATCTTAACTGTGGTCTTGTTATCTTAAAAATTGGTGCCTTTCACTGAGCTCTGCAGATGCTATAAAACTACAGCTTATGCAGAGCTCTGGATACCACTGAAGATGCGTGACTTGTGTGTGTGCATACTTCTAGCGCAGTTACCCTGAATGTGGACAATACAATGTACGTTATGAAAGTTCTAATGCACACTTTGTAAATGAAAATATACAGCTAAAAAGCATGAACCATCATATAAACATTTACCTAACTTGTTCCTACATGTAAACCAATGTTTGTGCTATTTCTATACAGTTTCCACCCCTCCCGCCCAGTTCCGGGTACTCCAGGTACATTCATACCTACAGATATGAAGGGTGTTTTCTGTGTTTACATGACTTGATTGCCTGTTAGCTGATGAAGACACCCCAAGTACTTGTTTCAGGCTACCATGATGTGTTTGCTACTGTAACTGAAGCAGATGATTTTCCAAAGCATTTTAGGATAGCTTGGTTTTTCCTTTTTAAACTAGAACAATTTGGTGTGTGTTAACCTGGTTTAAGTGAACTATTTTCCAATAAAGCTAATATTTATGCAAAAAAAAAAAGCTTTAGAAATGCTCATCTCTCAAGGAAGCTTTAAGAGTTCTTCATAGTCTTTGGCACTGGCAATAAGACTTCAGCTGTGGGTTTCTTAATGGTATAAAAGATCAGGAAAAGCTGCTGGAAACGATGCACTAAAATGTAGAGGCATTGATTGAAGTGAGGAACTGGTATTTGTGTTTGCTGGAAGGTATGTGGACTTTTCCCCTTTTTCCCACTTAGCTTTGTCTCCAAATATTATGGAGCAAAATGGAAATGTTGGAGATGGCTTTTTAGAAACCATACTGGTGCCAAGTATGAGTAAAAGAATACACCTCTCCCCTGGGCTGCCCTTCATGAATGCACCTTCTGCACTGCATTTCTTGAGACTGAATATATCTTTAAGCCTTCAGATTTAGCAGACCTTTGTTTCATTGTCCAAAGTAAATTCCTTTGGGAACAGGTGGTTCCAGTTGAGATTCACTTTTCAGGTAAGATCTCACATGGAACGCACCTTAAAGCAGAGGAAGTCACTGATTTCCTACACACACACACACACACACACACACACAGAGAGATGTGTCCTGTGTGCTGTTGCTGATCTTGGTGCACATTTCTCACTACCAACAAGTGCTTGTTTGTGCTGTAAGTGGGTACAAGAAAACAGCCAAGAAAGGATGGGGTCGAGGAGGAATGTTTTGGAACTGAAAAGCAGGGTTGGGAATGACAGAATTCAGAAGAAAACAAGGCACTTACATTGTCACTTTTATTCACTTACCCCTTGTCAGTTAAAAGTTAAACAGCACCTTTTCCTTGGCAGTGCATGGGGTAGTCTTTTCCAAGTCCCCCATTAAAGTACATCAAGGGGCCTGGGTTTTTATTGTGAATACCTTTCCAATCTCGGGTCTTTTCAGAGGCTTGGAGTCTGCAGTGTTTCATGGAGTTTGTAACTTCAGAGTCATGAAGAATCGGCCAGGTTAGGTTGGAGGATGGGAGGAGGGGTTAAAATAGTTTGCTGTGACTGCTGTGTGTATGTGCTGTAGAGAGCTGACTGCAGCCTGCTTATTGCCACTGCTGGGTATTTTACATGTATATTGATAACCAGGTAGTCATGACCAGAATTCTCTTGTGGCTTCTCTTCAGCATTAGATGTAGCTTGGGGGGATTTGCATCAACCTTCAGAACTGGTTTTAGGAACTTCTTAGATCTTTGCAATTAGCTTGTGAATTGGCCATTAGCTCTCCCCAGAGCTTTTACCTATGAGCAGTTTGCTTTCAGGGTTAATGTGACGCTTGCCATCAGGAAAAGAACATGTAAATACAGGCTTTACCCCTAAAAAGTCCAAAAGAAGTCCAAGTGTGCAATAAAAAAAGCTGTCTGTGCTCTTTCTCTTTGATAAGATGGCTCAGTGGCTGGTGGAACTCACTCATGCTCTGACATGTGGGTGTTGCTTTGCTTTCAAATCAAAGGGATAAGATGAGCAGTCACCTGACAACTATGTTACTGATAGAAGTAATCAAAATAAAAATTGAAGCAAAGTGAGGGATATTATCCCAAAATGAGGTTGAGAATGTGGGTATAATCCACAGGCTCTCATCTGGAAACAGGAATGGTTAGACCAGCAGCACTGAATCTCAAGGTAGTACAGTTAGCTCTGCACCAGTCCTTTCCTTTGAGTAGTGCAGAAGTGCTCGAACAAAAACCCTTCCAACTGAATTGCTACCCAAGATTACAACTCAAGAAGCAGGCTGTAGGACGCAGTCTGGAATGGCTCCAAAACTGAAGCTTGTCCTGCTTACTGGGCTGTACAGTGATTCTTCCCAGACCCAATGCTGGTAATAACGCTCATAAGAATGCAGGCTGTTCTCCTACCAAAATGCTGAGTTAGCTGATTTAGGAGCACACTGCTCAATGTAGCTCGATGATATCTTGAGCATTATCTATTATTACATGATGTTTCTGACCTAATAAACAGGGCTATGAATTATTTTGAGTGTATTCTCTAATGGAGTAAGTCAAAGTAACTCTGTCTTCACAGGGTGCTGTGATACCAAAGTCTAGTTGGAAGTGAACCTGCTTAAAAAGGTTAAAATGCTGACAGGGCGATGAAACTGAAGTGCTGGGACTTGGAATGTGTGAATTTAAACTGATTCTCTTGCACTTCAGCCAAGTTTTGTTGGTAACTTTACAAAGACCGCCTTCCTTTAGTTAAATGAAGGATTTCCTAGGCAATGGATTCCAACCATTGCCTACATTATTCCAGACCAGAAGTCACAAACAGAACTGGACTGGCTGGAATTGACCTTTGTGATGCTATTCTCTGTATAGCACATACTAATTCCTTACTTTCCAGCTGTCTCAGCTCCCATCTTGTAGGGTCTGCTGATATCAGTGGTAGCTTGCCTTTCATTGTAAATCATGGCAGCAATCCATCTAGCTGTCGTGACAGGAAGGGGAACCTACAGCAGAGCAACAGCAAGTTCAAACAGAAGGTAATTCAGCCATCCCATGTCAGACAAAGCTCTGGTTAAAGCAGTTGATGTGACTAATGTAAAAAATAGTGTTTCAGTTAAGTCTTTCACATTCCACAATTACTATTCTGAGGTCAAATGACAAAGTATCTATGTGCACATAGAAAATGAAGGCTTCAAAATACAATGTGGGAGGCAGGCTAGGAAAGGATGAATGAAGTATGCCAAAGCAAGAACAGGGGCAGTGACAGGTCTTGCTACCTCAACCCCTGATCCACCCGAGGGTCATTCTGGTTTTGTCTTCTGGTAATGGTTAATTCCATCTTTACATTAAAGAAAACCAGGATTACAGTATTGGGTCAGTGCTGGGACACAGTGGGATGTTGGTTTTGCAAAGTATACTCTGAATCCACTCCTAAATGTGGATGTAGGATTTTAGGTTTGCGCAGGTCTTGCATCTATCCCAGTCACTCCTCTGAAACAACTGTGCTGGCAGTTTACCAGAGCAAGTATTTCCAGATGAGGAACATCGTTGTCCATGGAAGGAAAGGGCCTCCTAGGGATCAAACAACCTTGCAAGGATGGCATGAGGAAGGAATAGAGGTCACGAGATGAAGCAGGTGATCACTGCAACCAGGCCAGTTACGGCTCCTGTCTTCTGCTTGGAAGCCAACATTTAATTGAAACAAATTCAGTTTCACCTCTATTAAGAAAAAGAATAAATTCCTGTGTGCAGTAACAATAATTTGGCAGCGTTCCCTTGTGCACACAAGGAGTGACTCAAGGTCACCCATACTCTCCTGCTGTATTCATTGAACTTGGCATGTGACACCATGCTTCAAACAGCCCCTTCCTTGTGCTGACTCGGGTGTTTGTGTGGAGCTGCAATCACATCACAGAGCTAATTTGTCAGAAAAACTGTCTTTTACGGTGCTTGGGCAGTTAATTTTGGTTCTGTTCTAAAGCAAACTGCAGGGTCTGTAAGGAAGGAAAAGGGGAAAGAGAAGTGCAAGTTCAAATCGGATTATGCAGATTATAGAACTATGATTCTATAAAAAAATGTGGTCTTCCAGAAGCAGACAGCTCGTATCATATAGCAGGTGATTCCATGCTAGCAGGAATACCTGGGTAATAGGGTGTTAACGCTTAAGGAAGCGAATAAGCATGACTTCTTGGAGATACAGGGTTCATGTTATCTTGGTGTGACAAAGTTAAGATGCTTTCTAATCTTCTCCTTGTATGGCTCCAGCTTCTAACTTTACTAGCTTTGATTTTGATAATGCTCGGAAGTAAAGGGTATTCCAGGAAACGCAGGCTGATACGACTCGGAAAACAGCAAGTGGTGTATTGCAAAGTCATGAGAGCTGTGAAAAACCTGACATACAGAAGAAAGATCATTGACCTTGGACACACCAAAGACAGCACAACGCCAAATGAAATGTCACTATGGATACAGACAAGTGAGAAGCCTCTGGTCTACCTTTGACATCTCCAGCCTTGAAAGAAGTGCTGTAGCAAAGTGGTTGGTACCTTAATTCAAGCATGAGCAGAATGTGGTAGCTGAAATACTCTAAATAGCCCGAAAACTTGAGTAATGGCAATCTGGAAGTATCACACTATCCCCAAAGGCCGTGCAGGGTCAGATGCATCTGCATCATTTTAATAACAAACCCACCACACCAGTGTAGATTAATAATGAGCTAGTTAGTGATGGTTAGACTTCTGTCTTTCCATAGGAAATACGTTGTTTAGGTAAGGCTCTAACTGTCAGGAATGGAAACCTCTTTAGGTTTTATAACAAGAAAGCTCAGTAAAATGTCTCAAAGATGTTTTGAGTTTACTTACATAAAATCATAGGATGGTTTGTGTTGGAAAGGACTTCAAGATCATCCAGTTCCAACCCCCCTGCCATAAGCAGGGACACCTCACACTAAACCATGGCACACCAGGCACTGTCCAACCTCGCCTTGAACACTGCCAGGGATGGAGCACTCACAACCTCCCTGGCCAACCCATTCCAGTGCCTCAGCACCCTCACAGGAAAGAATTTCTTCCTTAGATCCAATCTAAACCTCTCATGTTTTAGTTTGAACCCGTTCTCCCTTGTCCTGTCACTACAGTCCCTAATGAAGAGCCCCTCCCCAGCATCCCTATAGGCCCCCTTCAGATACTGGAAGGCTGCTCTGAGGTCTCCACGCAGCCTTCTCTTCCCCAGGCTGAACAGCCCCAACTTTCCCAGCCTGTCTTCATATGGGAGATGCTCCAGTCCCTGATCATCCTCGTGGCCTCCTCTGGACTTGTTCCAACAGCTCCATGTCCTTTTGATGTTGAGGACACCA
>NDXB01018314.1:17006-55033 GCA_002631895.1 Agapornis roseicollis
CCCCCCCCCAGCCGCTCAAACGCCGCGCGCGCCAAACCCACCTCCGCGCCCGCGGCAGGAACTGTGACGTCGCAGGAACTGTGACGTGTCGGTGCGCAGGCCCCTCCCACAGGGCGAGCGTAGTCCCCGCCCAAGCGGCAGCTGCGTGCCGTGATTGGCTGAGGCGCGGCGCGGCGCGGGGAAGGGGCGCGGTGCGGTTGTCAGTAGGAGTAAAGCCTTGTGCGTTGTGTCCTGGTCCCTTCCGGATGCGGCCGGGATCACAGCCCAAGGAGAAGGGGACAGGATTCACTGCAAAGAGGCTGCCGTTACTCCCCAGACCGAAGTGGCTCTCTTCAGATGGTGTAGGTGTTGATGCTGCTTTCCATGGAATCCCAGACTGGTTTGGGTTGGAACGGACCTTAAAGCTCATCCAGTTCCAACCCCCTGCCATGGGCAGGGACACCTTCCACAAGTCCATGTTGCTCCAAACCCTGTCCAGCCTAGCTGTATGTGGGCAGATGCGTGTGTGTGTGTGTATATATACACATATGTATATGCGCATGTACGCTTGGTCGTTAGGTCGGAAGATAGGCTAATTCATTATTTAATAACCACAGACTAAGAAGGAAGAAGAGGTTGTGTCATGAAAGATGTGCTAGAAAAATGAAGCCATCCCTTTAGTAAATACAGGTAATTTTCCAGTCCATATAAGCAAGTGTATCTTGTTAATACCAGCCAAATTCCTACATCCACATTTTTAAAAACAGCAAAATAGAATAAAAAATGAATAGACTATTTCAGTTGGAAGGGATCTACATAGATCTGTTGTAGGTCCAACTGTCTGACCACTTCAGGGCTGACCAAAAGTGAAGCAGGTTGTTACGGGCATTGTCCATACACCTCTTAAAACAGTGACAGGCTTGAGTATCCACCACCTCTGTAGGCAGCCTGTTCCAGTGTTTCACCACCCTCTCGTTAAAGAAATGCTTCCTCATGTCAAGCCTAAACCTCCCTCAGTTTCCGTCCTTCTTACACCACGCCATCGTAACTCAAGTATTGTTACAGTCACCCTCACTGCAGGGAAGGATGGTTTATAAAGCAGGGTACGGGCCACAAAACCTGCACTCTGGCACAGGCAATGCCTCAAAGGTGAGTTTGCATTCCGTGCATGGGCATGCTGGAAAGAAACGGCAGGCAATTTTGACTTCTGCAGGCCACGTTAGGAAGTCTTTGAAGAAGAGGCTGGAACTGTACTGCTGGAAGCTGCCTTTGGGCTCATATTCTGGTATCACATTTCTTACCTTTTTAACCCCATGGAAAAGATAGCAAAGCTCTTTAAGGCCTATCTGTCATGTTAGAAGTTTCTCATCATTTTCAGGTGATGTCACTGCCTCAAAGACACGACTTTCAGGCAGTGCTGCAGAATACTGAAGCTGCAGCTAGGGTTGTACAAAAGTGGAGACAAACTACAGTCCTCACACACCCTACAGTCCTCCCTATGCCATCAGCTAAACCTCAGCTGATCTGACCTTGCACCATTTGTGTTCAGGAATTCTATTTCCACTGTCACAGGCATAAAAGGGCTGGCTCCTGCCTTCAGCTGGTAGTGGTTTCCTTCCAGACAGAGTTCCATAGCTAAAACACATATACTGCGTATTATCATAAAAGTTATGCAAAAGATGTGTTCCTGGTTTTTGATTGCTTCGTTTGATTTTTGTGTGTTTGCGCATGAGCCTTACTCCCCATCTGAATTTCTCAAGAGAAACAGATGATCAGAACAGAAAAAGGGAAGCAAAGAATGAAAATACTCTGTTAAAAAAGAAATGAATAAATAACCTGACAGAAAACAAGAGTCATGAAGACTCACGGTCACTATATGCTTTTCAAATCTATCACCTTAATGTGTCTAAATTCCCCCTCTATCAGACTTCCCTCACCCTTGGGTTCAGCTGTTAATTGCTTCCCCATTCCTGTGACTTATCCTTTGATGCTGACAGTTGTGCTTTCTTCATCCATGTGGTCCACAGAGACAAAATAAATGTCTTTTGCCTTCGAGCACTAAGAATTTTGGGATTGGAAGAACTGAAGGAAAAAAGTAAAAGCAGATAAACTTGAGACAGAGGTCAGACAGGTGTTACTCGTAGCAAAGATCTTTGCTTAATGCTTTTCTGTTACTATTTTACCATCCCAGTTTTGTGATTCTTAGAGATTACAGAAATGGGAATTATAACTTACAGGTTGCATTATTTCTCTGTGATGAGTGGACTATTGTCTTAACATAGGTTTCCTACTTTTTGTACCTCGATGAAGATACTAAGCAGCTTTTGCCCATATAAGTAATAGATTTCCTGTTCTGTTCCAAATTTGTTCGTAACAGTGAAATTCCCTTTGCACATTGATACCATTTTAGAGGTTTCTCTGAAGAAAGGTTTTATCCTTTCTGTGTAGGATGATCAACTACTGAATCCCCTCAGCAAATGATCTGAATAAATTCTGCTTGTTGTATTAGAACCAGCAAGCTCTGGAAATATTTCTGTAGCACATTAGCAACTTGTGGCACAAGAAAAAAAAGCAGGAAGCAAGAGCAGTAAAACAAGCAGCTGCATCAATCAAGCAGTAACATTCACTTACAGAGAGAGTAAGCACCATTTTTGATTTCTGAAAACATTTCATGCTGCTCCCATGCTCTTGGATTGTTGTAGCTCAGTGTCGAGCTGCAAGAGCTGCTAAGTAACCTGGAAAAGGACAGCTTTTATGGATGGAAAAATCACTTCCGCACAGCATTACATTTTCTTATCAGAGTTTATTGTTGCACTTCAGATACCATGCCACTATCAGAATAATAGCTATTTTTATTTAAAAAAACTTGGAGAAAAATGCTTCCAGCAATTTTCATTCAATGTGAATGACAAGAGTATTACCTCTAGAACACTGAAATACCTATTTAATTCCTTCCTGAGGAAGTTTCACATTTTTAAGCAATGAAAAAGGATATTCTGTACAAGAGTCTGCAAATCATCACAACTAATTCTTCCTGCAGGAGTAGAACTGGAAAAATATCAACAGCACTGTCAGCAATGCCTGCTTAAATAATTAAGTTATTTCATATCAGGCCCTTTTACACCCCCTTGTAATGGTCACTTTCTGCTCATAGTCACACATTAACCTTTAATGGCACAGATTCTGCAGAAAGCAAATTTCAGAATCATATGTATGAAAAGGAAGGAGAAGCTCACATAATCAAGGAATTGTGCAGTTATCTACCAGGACAGCAGAAACCGTGCCTGTGTTATCAACCACAATACAACATATCTGACTTTGGCTAGCAAATATAAATTCATTGTAATGAATCAGTATTTTTTTAGGAGTGTTAATATTGATAGTCTATTTTTGGAAATCAAACACCCATTGTAAGTAAGCTGTGAATAGAAGTAGTTAAACTTGGTCAGGTAATTCATGTGGTATGACTTGCTTACTCAGCTGTATTCATGTGCATCCTAGGATTTGGGCAATAACACATGTAGCTGTTGCCGGCATGCTTTCCTCAGACTCTTCATTCTTCACCAAGTTGACTGCACATTAAAAGTAGTGTTTTTTAAAGTCTCCTGTTAAATGTAAGAACGTATTTAAATATAATATTTCTTGAGGAAAAAAAAAAGTTGCTTCATACCATCTTTGTATTAAGAAGTAATAAGCGAGCATCAGAAATTCAGAACTGCAAAGAGCACCAGCAGTTGCCTTTATTTCTCCATTGCTCTTGTATCAGGGACTAGCCCTCCCAGCCTACAACAAGCTAATCCCACAGCACCTTTTCTAAAGATGCTAGTGCTTAACAGGTGCATCATAGCAGCAGCTCAGACTTCTGGAGATGCAAGATTATGGCCTTTCAGATGCAGTTCCAGGTCAAGCTGCTTTGTTCACAATTATCAGTCAGGTAAAGTTACCACCGGAATCCACTGAAGATTTCCCTAGGATCTCATTCATTTTATTTCCAGTTCCCTCCTTTAGGAAGGGCCCTGGGATGATACAAGAGCTCCAACCTGCTGTTCATCAGGACTTGAGAGTCACCATGGCACTCCTTCCTGGAGAATGAGCTTTGTGTTTAGCTGCCAAACCAAACCCAATCCATCCAAGGCCAAGGCCAAGGCCCAGGCCATGCATGTTGGGGGCTTATCTCTGCAGTGCTACATGGTGACTCCAGTTGGGCTGTTTTAGCAGGTCACCAGCAATTGTAGTGGGCTCCTTGCTGTATCTCAGCAAGCAGTCCACAGATTTGAGACGTATCACTGTGTCTGCTGTAAAATTTCTGGAGGGAGAATGCACCTGATGTGCATGTCCCTATCACCACTCTGTGCCTGACTGCCCACTCGTTCTCATTTTGTGGGTGCTTGGCTTCCCAGAGAAGTAAGACATAAAGGGAGTTCTTAAAGAATGAACTATGAATGTGGCAGCCCATTCCTTCTGTGGATTTGTCAAAAAATGTTTGAGTGAAGTTACATCAGGTTGTATTAAGGGTAAACCAAATCATACCAGGATGAAATACCAGGTATGAAATACCTATATATGAGAAAATACCCAGGGATTTTCTCCAGTTATTCGATTTCGTTGTAGCAAATCCATATAGAAGCTTGCAGGAGGCATGAGCTGTCCATAGCATGCATGTCCATAGCATAGCATCTGTACTTGCTTTTACAGATCTTCAGAATCCAGAGTGTTTCTTTAAGCAAGTAAGAAGTACTTCACAACAAGTCAGCTTCTGGGACAAATCCGTATGGCAGTGACTATTTAAAGTGAAATAAAAACTCTTACTCTGTTTAATAAATAATAAAGATGTTAATCTTAAAAATGTCTACTCTAGAAGGTCCTCATCATTACTTATGCATTTTCCCTTAGCAAAAGTTTGTTGTGTAAAGAATATTGTTAAATACAGCAAATTTGCCTAGACTTTTTTCTTTACAGATCTATCAAAACCACATATTACATAAACAAAATCAATAAATAATAAAGATTACCAGTTAGAGGTACAGTAAGGATCTCAACATCTCTTTTCTGTTTAGGGAATAACAGACTGGTTTCCATTCTATTACCTTGAAAGTTAAATTACATGATTACATAAATGTTGGAAAGCAGCACTGAGACACATGAAGTTTTCCTACCATTTGATGCATATTTTTAACTGTTCACCCTAAGCCAAATCATAACGTTACAGAGGTACTGTAAAAAGCATTGCATTTAGTACTGCAGTTCTGTTTCATTTTCACTATCTCTTCATGCCTTTAAGAAACACTCAGAGTTCAGTGGAGAAGCAGCAAGGCCGTACTCAGCTCAAGTTTTCTTTCATCCTCTTTCCCAATTTTTTCTTACTATTAATTAGACTTTATCTCACATCTCAACTGATACACTATGAGCTGTATCATTAAAATGTATCACATAAACGTGAGGCTGGATATTTGTGTCTCGCATGATTAGAGTGTAATTTTCTACCACGACGACATTCTGTGTTGACTATTTTTCCCCCTAGAGATTATTCCTAATGTTGAAAAAGCATCTGGAACTGGTACCAGTATTTTCATCTGGAAATATGACAGATTTTTGCAGCTGATGTAAACCGAAGGTTACTGAGAGATGCTATGATTTTGATTAGGTTGAGGGATCTTAGAATATACAAACCATAGAGACTGAAGGCAAATAAATTAAGGAAAAAATAGTGGTGCAAATTAAGACAATCTAAGCATGGACGTGTTTCTGCTTTTTATGAGTTTTTCATTAATTTCAGCAGAGTTGCTCCTGATTCACACCAATGTAAGCCCAGAGGGCAGTGTCTGGCTGCTTGTGGAAGCCAGGAGTAAAAACCTGTTCATTGCACTGCTTCAGTTTCGTTCACAATTGTGTACTGCTCATAAGAATTATACTGCAGCTTTTGTACTTAGAATCACAGAATCACAAAATAGTTCGGGTTGGAAAGGACCTTAAGATCATCCAGTTCCAACCCCCCTGCCATAACCAGGGACACCTCACACTAAACCATGGCACCCAAGGCTTCATCCAACCTGGCCTTGAACACTGCCAGGGATGGAGCACTCACAATTTCCCTGGCCAACCCATTCCAGTGCCTCACCACCCCAACAGGAAAGAATTTCTTCCTTAGATCCAATCTAAACCTCCCCTGTTTAAGTTTGAACCCGTTACCCCTTGTCCTGTCACTGCAGTATTGGACTTCACATGTCCAATTCAATTTCTGCTCAGGTCATGACTATATTCTGTATTTTGCCATTTCAGTCAGTCCAAAATCATAAATGGTAATTGTGGTCAAAGACCCTTACCATATTGTAATTGCTACAGGCTATAATCATAGGTAATGTTTTCCTGGGGGTTGTGGGGGTGGCAGTGGGGGATGTTTCTACACTGCGTTTGCCTGTGGCTTTCATATTTTGCTTTGTGTGTTTTGCTGCTGTGCACAGCTCAATCACATATGATAACTGTACTTCTAACCCTGAAGTACACTTGGCATTTTTTGTGATACCTTAAGTTTTCTTATTTTGTGTAAGACAATAATCAAATAGTAAGAAACTCTGTCAGTGGTCTAACAATGGGCTATAAAACCTACATGAGACACAATACTTTTAAACTGATATATAAAAATGTGTGTGTATATATATATATATATTTACTGTGAAATTGGACAGGTCACGTACCTCAAACTTATACCAGTTGCAAATAACGTCTACATATGTGCACAGTGGTCCACAAGTCCACAGGCCCAGAAATGTTTGTGAGAAAGCTCTGGCTGACCAGAGCTCTAAGAACCACATGTATTTTAACAGTCCACATGCCAGCACATGGAAATAATCTCTATCTTTTACTCTTTTTTGAAGAGGTATATTTTACAAGACCTTCTAGTAGCTCCTGGAGACTTCAGATACGACGACTGAAGTATGGAAGAGGGATTTCAAAAAGCTGTGTTTCAATGCTATCTGACTTTCTGTAGCTCCTGTCTCAGCCATGATGGCAGGGGTTGTCCCAGTTTGTGTAGGAGTTTTGACAGTTCCACATTGTGATCTCTGTAGTAGCTTGACAGAAAAGCCCTGCACTGATGGGATACAAAAATAAACACTTTTATTTAAGAAAATGCCTTACTGCAGTTACTGGGTTTCATTCTACAAGTTCATTTTACCCATGTCAAAACTTGACTTTCTTTAAAGCAATTTACATTGCTTTATGCTATCTACTACATGCAAGCTTAAGCTTTTCAGTTAGGAGTTGTACTATAAAAGGTACTTTCAAGAGAAACAAAGGTTGTCAAAAATGAACACTGAAGTCAAAGCAAAGGATCTGATTCTACTCTCAGTCAGTCATGTACATTAAGATTCACACTCTGATGCAGTCACTTTGAATTTATTAAGTAATGACTGAAACCAAAGCTTCGTATGTAGGCATGTATCAATTAGCAGCCCATTGTTCAGAAGTATTTAGATTTGAAAAGTACAACCACAAACAAACATAGTCTTGTCTCATCTCTGGCCAAAAGCCTTCTCACCCAGCGATTTTGTATCGGTATCATTCTACTGATGTAAAGTTACTTTTAAGTTCTATGAAAAAGAAGTCCTGGCTTACTTGCCGCATTCCTTACTGCTGTTCAAACTGTAAGTTTTTATATGCATTTTAGTCAGGATAAATGAAATGGGAATACAGGACAGGATAAACATAAAAGTTACAGCTAGAATAGGAGCCTAAACTGCCCTTGGGTACAGGCCATAGCGTTTGACCTGACAGAAGTGTCCTCATTTATGTCTGGGGGTGCCATTTGTAATACTCGTAAACAAAAACCTTTCTTAAAACTGGATGATGTGAGAGTCTGCATTACCTGTCATGGTCTAACGACTGTCAAAGACAAGGGACCAGATGCAAATACACGTATCTGACCATGACTGAGAAACGAAGAAGTACTGTGGAGTCTCTGCTACGTAAGTCACTTAGGTAAAAGGAAGAGGTTTCCAAGCGAATTTCAGGGGTTCCAAGTTTATTTTACGAAGAGGTGGCAAATTTTAACTGCTGTGCTGTTTTTTTCTTACATTACTTATATTCTTCACATTTAAACTCAAGAACTGAAAAAGTCGATGCACGCCACAGCTATCTTCATTTGTATGGAAAGCTAGTCAAATAATTAATGTCTACTTCATTTTGTCTTCTCTCCCTTCTTATGATTTTGTCTGTGTGGTGTCCCACATGTGGCAACTGAATCCCTTTATATAAGCATATATAAGCATAATGGTTTACCTCAGAATCCATAGGAGGGTATTTTCTACCTTTGCTCTTTCCAAGACACTTTGTTTTCCCTTCTTCCAGGAGCTGACACCAGAAACCTTTATGTGAATCAAACCTGAAACAAGTATTTTGCAGCATGTGAAGGCTGTGAGATACTGCAAGGAGGATGCATCTCCCAAGTTCAGATTGAAGAATATATAGAGTAAACCTAAGGTTATTAGTCTCATTTTAAGGGCAACCAAATATAAATGTCAGAATCCAGGATTTGTGTATTTAGGGTATTTAGGATGTGGATGTTACATTTTGGACATTAGGATGTGGTATTTGGGTATTTAGGATGTGGATGTTACATTTTGGACATTAGGATGTGGTATTTGGGTATTTAGGATGTGGATGTTACATTTTGGACATTAGGATGTGGTATTTGGGTATTTAGGATGTGGATGTTACGTTTTGGACATTAGGATGTGGTATTTGGGTATTCAGGATGTGGATGTTACATTTTGGACTGATCCTGCTGAATCTGTCTTGCAGCTAATGTCAAAAATAAAGGATGTTTTTCTGTTTATGCAGGTCAGTGTTCCATGTTCCACTTCTGGAAATAAAATGCCTTTTGATTCATCCACAATTCCCTCAAAACAGTACTTTGTCCATTTGTTAGAGGCCTACTTCTGTAACAGTCAAGTTCCACGTACAGTAGCTCAGTAGATGAGTCACAGAAAATCTAACCCTGAACTGTTTTTTTGCAGATGCTGAAGACTAAATCCTACTGCCAGCTCAAAGGGGAAGTATGAGAGCCTTTGTTTTGCAGTAAGCTTACTTATAACTTACTAACTGGTATTTTAGGATTGTTGAAATATGTGAAAATGATGATTAAATTAACTCACGTTAGGGCTTCAGAGTAATTATAATGAGGAGAGACTCCCAGAAACTTCTGTACTTCATCCATTACAGTAGACGGGTCAGTTCTCAGCTGCTGTCCATCAATAATTAGCAACTACAACAAAGAAAATGTATGTCCTTTTAAAAGCCATTATATCAAGCTTTAAATTGAAACTTCCACCTCTGTCAACTCATTCATTCTATGGAGAGTACTGCCCTAGAGAATGATGATTGGTCCAGTTTTAATTGCCATCATCATTAATTACTTGGGAGCAGGGTAAATGGCACATTAATTAAATCTGAAATTAAACTGGAAGCTGTCATGGTTTAAGCCCAGCCGGTAATGCAGAACCACACAGCCCTCTTCTCAAATCCCTCTTCTTCTTCCCCTTCTTCCCAGAGGGATGGGAAGGAAATGGAAAGAGTGTAACTCCCACAGGTTGAGATGAAAACAGTCCTGAGAACAGCCCAGTAACTAAGGTGTAACACAAACCACTGCTGCTGCCACCAATAATAACAATGATAAGGGAAATAACAAGGGAAGAGAATACAACCGCTCACCACCCGCTGACTGATACCCAGCCCAACCCAAGCAGTGATCTGGACCTTCTGGGTAACTGCCCCCAGTTTATACAGTGGGCATGATGTGCTGTGGTATGGAATAGCTGTTTGGTCAGTTTGGGTCAGGTATCCTGTCTCTGCTTCCTCCCAGCTTCCCCTCCTCCCTGGCAGAGTGTGAGACTCAGAAAGTCTTTGGTCAGAGTGAACATTACTGAGCAACAACTAAAACCATCAGTGTTATCAGCTGCTGAACCCAGGACAGAAGTGGTTGTGACAACAGAGAAATGGCAATGAAGGACCTAGAAAGGTAAGAAATATTGGCAGAAAATTGAGTCAGATTTGATTAGACAAGAAAAAAAGTAATGTCTAGAGATCTAACCTCTAATTCTCACAGACAGAATCATGGAGACCTTATTGGGACCCTTCAGTACTCAAAAGGGGCCTATAAGAAAGATGGCAAGAGACTTTTTATCAGGACCCGTTGCGACAGGACGAGGGGGTGATGGTTTTGAACTAAAAAAGGGAAGATTCAAGCTGGATGTGAGGAATAAAATTCTTTCCACTGAGGGTGGTAAAATACTGGCCCAGGTTGCCCAGAGATGTCATGGATACACCATCCCTGGAGACACCGGAGGCCAGGCTGGATGTGGTTCTGGATAACCTGATCTAGTTGAAGATGTCCCTGCTCATTGCAGGGGAGTTGGACTAGATGACCTTTAAAGCTCCTTCCAATCCAAACTGTTCTATGATTCTATATATTACAGTAATGGTGAAAAGCCTGTTACTGGAAATGACCAGAAAACAGTAGGTAGGATGATGTTAGGTGAAATCCATACAACCATACATATTTGTTGAAAGATGTTGAATATATTCCACATAATATGTTGAAAAATAACCCCATCCTTTAAGAATATTAAAGGCAGATATTATGATGACCTCAAGGCAGGGATGTAGATAGATACAACACATCTCTTCAAGTGCTTGACCACACATACCCTCACAGAAGGCTACTTCAGACACAGACACTCTTCTACCTGAAAGTGAATCTTCAGGGAAACAGACACTACCTGAGAGTGTTCTCAGATGTGGCATCATGGCCAAATGCCATGCTGATGGTGCTGCAAGTCTGGGTCTTTGTGACTCTTGGAAGACAAGCAATGTTCCGGATGGATCAGTTATGCCTTCATTTCCTGTCATGGAAACACCTCTATTTTTTCTGTTATGATGATGAAAAGAAGAGGGGGAATAGGTTCGTAAGGGGGTCCCCTTTTGCAAGCAATCCTGAAGCTTGTTTTCACATTTTCATGCAAGCAGAGGCTAAAATCATATAAAATCATATGAGGCTTCAGAGCATAATCAAAAGGGGAAAAACGTCTTCTTTTAGAAGATTGGTCTTTGGAATTACCCATACAGATGTGGACTAGTGGAAGTATCAGGCTGTTCAGAAAGCAGTAGCCCATTCCAGAAGTCTTTGCAGTCAGATGCATGAAAGAACTCATTGTTTTCCTAAGACATAAGCTTTGAAAACAAAGCTTTAAGTGCTTCAAAATAACAGAGGTCAAAAAAACATCCCAAATGGGTTATATTTCCATCTGAAAGAAAAGGAGTGAGGGTTTTTTCTTCACTATTTAAAATCACATACACATAAATATCTGGGCCATTCCTACTTCTGCTGGCCTAAAAACAGACATATAAGAAAAAGTTTTACCAATGGAAATTCATTCCAATTCCTGACATTCCCAATGAGCAGGTAACAAACGATGCTCCCTCTCAACCACCAGAGATGCTGTAATGAAATGAAGCAAAATTTTTCATTACCAAACTCATGGAGTTCAACCATGCCAAGTGCAAGGTCCTGCACCTGGGTGGGAGCAATCCCAGGCACAGCTCCAGGTTGGGCAGAGAGGAGATTGAGAGCAGCCCAAGGAGAAGGACTTGGGGGTGGTGGTCGATGAGAACATGAACATGAGCCGGCTGCAGTGTGCGCTTGCAGCCCAGAAAGCAACCGTATCCTGGGCTGCATCCAAAGGAGCATGACCAGCAGGGCCAAGGAGCTGATCCTGCCCCTCTGCTCTGCTCTCGTGAGACCTCACCTGCAGCATTGGGGGCAGTTCTGGTGTCCTCAACATAAAAAGGACATGGAGCTGTTGGAACAAGTCCAGANCTCTGCCCTGCTCTCGTGAGACCTCACCTGCAGCATTGGGGGCAGTTCTGGTGTCCTCAACATAAAAAGGACATGGAGCTGTTGGAACAAGTCCAGAGGAGGCCACGAGGATGAGCAGGGACTGGAGCATCTCCCATACAAAGACAGGCTGGGAAAGTTGGGGCTATTCAGCCTGAGGAAGAGAAGGCTGCGTGGAGACCTCATTGCAGCTTCCAGTATCTGAAGGGGGCCTATAGGGATGCTGGGGAGAGACTCTTCATTAGGGACTGTAGTGACAGGACAAGGGGTAAAGGGTTCAAACTTAAACAGGAGAGGTTTAGATTGGATCTAAGGAAGAAATTCTTTCCTGTTAGGGTGCTGAGGCACTGGGATGGGTTGGCCAGGGAGGTTCTGAGTGCTCCATCCCTGGCAGTGTTCAAGGCCAGGTTGGATGAAGCCTTGGGTGCCATGGTGTAGTGTGAGGTGTCCCTGCCCATGGCAGTGGGGTTGGAACTGGATGATCTTAAGGTCCTTTCCAGCCCTAACTGTTCTATGATTCTGTGATTCATATCCTGATCTCAGGAAGATGTTAATTTCATTAAATTCCTCACAACCTAACCATTTCATGTATTAGAAAGGTAGAAAACTTAATGTAGTCCTGACAAAGTGGATAGCTTCATATATAATGAGAATACTACAGAGGAAGTATTTTGAGTCACTTTACATCATATTGATTATTTTACTGTAAAATTGCTGTCAGCTGAGGGATCAGACTCACAGAACAGTTCAGGTTGGAAAGGAACGTAAGATCACCCAGTTCCACCACCCTTGCCATGGGCAGGGACACCACACTCCAGACCATGTCACCCAAGACTCCATCCAGACTGGCCCTGGATGAATATTTACCACTTTTTTGGGCAACCTGTTCCAGTGCCCCACCACCCTCACAGAGATTGTTTAAGTCCCTGCTCTCTCACTGTAGATGAGTTACCTTGTGTTTGAAAGTCATCATGGTGGGAGATGAGCAAGAGAGACATTTTGGAGAATAGAATAGTTCAGACACAGCCTGAATCCATCAGCCATTAAATGATGGCTGTTGCAAAAATCAGCTTGATTTCCTGTAAG
The DNA here is from genome assembly GCA_002631895.1 of Agapornis roseicollis. Taxonomy (NCBI): domain Eukaryota; kingdom Metazoa; phylum Chordata; class Aves; order Psittaciformes; family Psittacidae; genus Agapornis; species Agapornis roseicollis. Next base: position 29,962 of record NDXB01018314.1, read on the forward strand.
GCTGGCACATGAGCAAATCTTTTGGCTCATGAGAGTCACACCAGATCCTCTTTTCTTCTATAGAACCATAGTGAAGCAATGAGTTGTAGGTGGGAAATTCACTTGAGACATGAGCTTCCTGAACTTCCAGAGATCTGCTAGGTGGCCAGAAAAAGGAGGATTTTTGCATTACTTAGGAGGTATTAAGTCAATCAGCCTTCTAACCACCTAAACCTCAAAACTGCACAATCCTCTGAGATTTGCAATTTCTCACCATGCAAGACAAGTGGGCTATTACCACTTTTCCAATGCCAAGGGGACCCTTACCAATTTCTGCTGCTACTTGAACACTTACTTTATACCTACCAGCTTCACAATGGACATTAAGTCATGTGTAGATACCTCCCGGGTTTGTACAGCATTAGAAATTACAGACAGCCTTAGATGGTCTGGGTGAGAGCTCTTTTGTTGAAGAAAGTCTCTCCTAGTTTTGGATAAGGCTGTACTTTTATGACGAGCTGATTTTAGGTCTGGCTTCTGTAACTGTTTTATGCTTCTTTGAACTTGATAATGAGTTTGGATATGGCCTACTGTATATCGTTGCTTTTGCAATGCAAACTAATCCCTGGCACTTTTACACAGGAAAAATAATGCTAGCAGGGTTGTCGTTCTGGGATGTAGAATCTGGCAAAAATCTGTATGACAATATGCAGTGTTCAATATTAAAGGACTTTTGAAGAAAAACTAATGAAAACATAATGTAGAGAATTCCATATGAGTATCACGATATTACAGTGTTGAGTATCTCATGAAGCCTGCAAAGGCTGGACCAAAAGAGGATATGTGGAGAACAACACCAACTAGATGCTCCAGAGCTTCCTTGGCACGCTAGGAAAACAGAAGGTGCAGGCTCCAGCCAACCTGTCTCAGCTAAGCGAGTCCTGGATAAACAGAAGGCTCAGATTGCAGCCAAACTCCCTCAACTGAAGTAATCTTTAAATGCTGGGTAGGGAGTAGTGCCAGAAACACTGCTGATGTACAGAATTCCATTCCAGAAATAAACCTACTGAGGAGATACTGATCACGTGGCATTGTCTGCCTGCTCCTGGGTATCACACATGATGTTCAGGGCTTAGGATGTGCATCTTTTGAGGCTTGATCTTACACAGAACCAGAAGGAAGCTAATGATTTGTATGTTATAGGCCAAAGAAGCTTATAGGGAGACTCAATTTCCAGGTTGCTTATGTGCTATCTATACAGAAACCTACAGGTCCATAAACACTGAATCACAGCATCCTAAGGGTTGGAAGGGACCTCGAAAGCTCATCCAGTCCAACCCCCCTGTGAGAGCAGGGTAACCTAGAGTACATCACACAGGAACTTGTCCAGGCGGGCCTTGAGTATCTCCAACATAGGAGACTCCACAACCCCCCTGGGTTGAGGCTCAAAGACACACAGAAAACCTGGTCTTAACACAAAGAATACACTGAGGATTCAGGATCAGTGAAAGATACCAAATGCAGATGATCAGGAATATCAAATTGTTTCAGTGCATAAATAAGTCCCAGCAAAGGCTCTGATATGTGCATGCACTGCTATGGGCAGCACTGGGTAAGAATTTCCCACAAAAAAAGTGTGCAAAAGAGACCCAGTACTTTGACAGTGTGCTGGTCTGGCTGGAGTAGAGTTGATTTGCTTCACAGTTGCTGGTATGGGGCTATGTTTCGCATTTGTGCTGGAAACTACATGATCTTAACCGGATGATCTTAAGGTCCTTTCCAACCCTAACTATTCTATGATTCTATGGATCTAAGGAAGAAATTCTTTCCTGTGAGGGTGGTGAGGCACTGGAATGCGTTGCCCAGGGAGGTTGTGAGGGCTCCATCCCTGGCAGTGTTCAAGGCCAGGATGGATGAAGCCTTGGGTGACATGGTTTAGTGTGGGTGTCCCTGGTTATGGCAGGGGGTTGGAACTGGATGATCTTAAGGTCCTTTCCAACCCGAACTGTTATATGATTCTATGAAACAGTGTTGGTAGCTCAGTGATGTATTTGTTATTGCTGAAGAGTGCTTACAGAGTCAAGGCCATTTCTGCTCCTCACACCTCCAGCTAGTAGGCTGGGAGTGCACAAGAGATTGTGAGGGGACACAGTCAGAATAGGTGACCCCAGCTGACTCACAGGATACTCCATACCATATGGCATCATGCTTGGCAACAAAAAGCAGGGGGAAGAAGGATGGGGATGTTTGGATTTATGATCTTTTGTCTTCCCAAGTAACAGTTACACATGATGAAGCNCAGTGTTCAAGGCCAGGATGGATGAAGCCTTGGGTGACATGGTTTAGTGTGGGTGTCCCTGATTATGGCAGGGGGTTGGAACTGGATGATCTTAAGGTCCTTTCCAACCCGAACTGTTCTATGATTCTATGAAACAGTGTTGATAGCTCAGTGATGTATTTGTTATTGCTGAAGAGTGCTTACAGAGTCAAGGCCATTTCTGCTCCTCACACCTCCAGCTAGTAGGCTGGGAGTGCACAAGAGATTGTGAGGGGACACACTCAGAATAGGTGACCCCAGCTGACTCACAGGATACTCCATACCATATGGCATCATGCTTGGCAACAAAAAGCAGGGGGAAGAAGGATGGGGATGTTTGGATTTATGATCTTTTGTCTTCCCAAGTAACAGTTACACATGATGAAGCTGTTTTCCTGGTGATGGTGAACACCTGTCTGCCAATGGGAAATGGTGAATTCATTCCATATTTTGCTTTGCTTGTGTGCATGGCTTTTGCTTTACCTATTAAACTATCTTTATCTCAACCCCTGAGTTTTCTCATTTTCACTCTTCTCATTCTCCCACTCTAGCAGGAGACAGTGAGTGAAGGGTTGTGTGTGGCTTAGTTACCAGCTGGGGTTAAGCTACAGAAGTTACAAAATAGTCAGAAGTTATGTTAGGTAGAACATAAATTCATCTAAAAACCTGGTGATGTCTGACGGCAAACACACTGATGTGCAAAAAAAGCTTTGTCCCTATTGCTAACTAAAACAAATTGGAGACAACTTTCTGTTCTCCAGGTCAAATGGCACAGCATGACCTGATCTCGCCTGCAAAACCAAATTGGTTGTGTCCACACTCAGCAATGGTAATGGTTCTTGTTACCCTTCTAACTGTGCTCTGAAACTGCATGGCAATGTGTATGAGTCCATATAGTGCCTAAGTGTGTTAAAATTTAAGCAGTGTGGCCAGCAGTGGGACAGCGTGTGAACTCTTGCATGGGTACAGGTTTATTTACCATCATAGCCTGAGGGAGATTTCTGCATGAAAGGGCCAAGAAGTGGATGAAGACACTGAGGCATTTAAAAGTTATGGTGTTACAAACCCACTAGATGGCATACATTGCCATGTGGCAATCCCCATTTCAGATGGAAAAGGTATTTCTTTATACCCCAAAGTGTCCAGACATCAAAACTCTTTTCAACCCATACAGGGTGGGCAATGTCCCAGCTGACATCCCTTGATGCTCACTGATACTTGCTACCACTCGAAGTAGACACAAATGTAATTGAGTAGCTTCCCTTTAATTTTTCTTTTAGGGAACTCTGATGAACATCTGATATTAAAGAGACCACAAAGCACTGCATGTCTGGCTCTCTTTTCCTCAATATTCCTGACAAAGAGCCAGACATAGAGTGGTAAAAGCATGAGCAAATGAAAGCCAGCTGTAAGTATAAGTTCACACATAGCTATGAAGAATCACAATTAATATCTTAAAAAGTGCTCTAGTATATCTAGGATATCACTGTGGGTCAGTATGCTGTAGGCAAGACTTTTACAAAGGTAATATTTTATGATAGTATATATTTGAGGTTAGGATGTCAAGTGACAGTCTTATTCACCTGATAAGGTGGGAAGTAAGTCAGCCATCTTTCTATATGTGTAGCATACCATCCTGGTGCTAGGCATCTCTTCTGGAGAGCTTTAAGCTCAGATGGTGCTCGAGGTCCAGCTGTGATCACTTGATAGAAGCTGAATTTTAGAGCTGCAGGATCTTCATGCGATCGCTGATGCTGTAAAAGAAGTTACATTGCTGGAACTTTACAGACCACAAAAATAGGGCAAGTAAGACAAAACTGGTAGGTCTGGCCTTACTGAAAAAACCTGCTTAATCTATCTTGTATTTTGAGCACGAACTAGATAACTCTGTCTATAAACTAAGTCTGTACAGGCTGATTGCATAAACTGATTGTGTAAATAAGCATTTTTGCGTGCTTTTATTACCATTCTGAAAAGGTGGCTTCTGGCATTTTAACCCCTGGAAGATTTCCAGGTTTATACTGACAGGTACCTCAGCCCACGGGTGATCATATGCGGTACACTGACTGATGAATGACAGCTGGTATTACACAAACCCTTTATATACATGTATCCTGAAAGGATACACAAGGAGGAGTCAAGGTGGAAACCTTCATTTGTACCTGCCTGTGTCCTTCAGAATGCATACCTGATACCAGGAATATGCCCGATCGGACGGGTCAATGAGGATGGTGATGATCTTGGCCTTGGGGATGAGGGAAGCAGCTCGCTTAGGGGCTTCCTCAGAATGGAAATAGTTGGCACTTTTCTCAAAGAGGAAGTCAGTGGTGACATTAGAAGGAGTGGGGAAGAAATCCATGTACCTAGGAACGTAACATCATTCTCAGAATTACTTTCAAGTCACACAAAGGTTGAAAAATCTGTTATTTTATATATTTTATTCTAGAATAATCAAGTAAAATAATAAGCCTCATTACCAAATAAAAGCAAAGAGAAGCTTATATTTTATTTCTTATCATATTGTATTTGGTACTTGCTTTCTTCTTATTAAATAAACACTGCAGTTGAGTAATATGCTCAAAGTTGCACTCAAGAACTCTGCTGCAAAGCTGCATAGCTATTGCATCTCACATGCAGACTGTATGGAAAAAAGGTGAAATTAAAAGATGATCAAAGAAAACAGAATGAAAGGATGCTGCTGCCCTGTTAGCTTATTAAGTCCTCATATCTGCCTAATGCAAACATTTGAGAATGCGATACTGTTTCATTGAACAAACAACAGACTCTATTTCCCAAAACTATCGCAGCTGATTTGATGGAAGTGATAAAGCTATACCCATTTCTGCTCACAAATAAAATTACTAGAAACTAATGACTCAACCTGTGACCTCAGGATGGCAGACAGCGTTGAAAGAGGCAATAAGCACTACAGGCAAATCTGCTCTACATCATGTATGCTGTCATTACACTGTTGTACTGAAGTCCTGGTAGTAGACTGAGTAAGTACAAAGCAATGAGGACTACAACCTTGTAAGGAAACATTTCATATTAAATATGGCACTACAGCAAATTTTGGAAAAAACGGATTCTTTAGATATCATGGCAAATTTGGAAACAAAAAGTGGAAGTTGATGTGGTGGCACTGAAAAATGGTAAAGAGATTGGACCAGTGGGATATCAAGAAGTTATGACATTTAGGCTCAGTATTTCTGCTGAACACATACTGCAGAACTCTTGCTCAGTCCCTCATTCATGAGACAATTATTAAACTTGACAAAGGCAAAACTGAGAAGGCTTTAGAGAAACTTGTCTAAGAAATTTGTAACAGTACTTCCATAAAGAAATGCGTGACTGGTCTGTTTAGACTTCTCCACTTCAAGAACAGAAAGATCAGTTCTCATCTTACTCTTCTCTCATCTCTACTGGGAGACTGCAATGTACATCCATACCTCTTTCAAGATGGCAGTACTGAGGTTGCCAAGGTCTGAAAGAACTTCAGTAGTTAGCGTTGGTCTAAATGTAAGCTTGGACAATGACTAAGTCAGCATCAGCTCTGGGAAAAAGCTGTATCTCCACAACCATAGAAGAAATTGAGCTGACTGTTACAGAATTGTAGAATGGTTAGGGTTGGAAAGGACCTCAAGATCACCTAGTTCCAACCCCTCTGCCATGGGCAGTGACAACTCACACTTGACCATGTTGCCCAAGGCTCTGTCCAATCTGGTCTTGAACACTGCCAGGGATGGAGCATTTACCAGTTCTTTGGGCAGCCTGTGCCAGTACAGAACTCACAGTAAAGAACTTTTTTCTTATATCTTACCTGAACTTCCCCTGTTTAAGTTTAAACCCCTTGTTCTATCACTACAGTCTCTAATGAAGAGTCCCTCCCCAGCATCCCTATAGGCCTCCTTCAGATACTGGAAGGCTGCTATGAGTTCTCCACGCAGCCTTCTCTTCTCCAGGCTGAACAGCCCCAGCTTTCTCAGCCTATCTTCATACAGGAGGTGCTCCAGCCCCTGATCATCCCTGTGGCCCTCCTGCGGACTTGTTACCTATGAATACTCTTGCCTTGAAAAAGTCCCAGGCAATTAATGGACTAATGAGGAGATATCTTATATCTAATTATCATTTGGCAAGCTTATTTCATACCAGCATTAAAATATACTATCAGACTGAATGTCCAAGAGATTTGTCTGGCAGCCAGAATACAAATCTAAGCATTAAGTAACTGCAACAATGGGTAGTTATGAGTATCCAAGACTTAACTGTTAGAATCTCACAGAGGTGAATAGTGCAGAAGTACAGATAGCCAAATGGGTGCTAAAGAGTGTGAACCTGGACCATACGGGTTGACCTTTGGAGCTTTATGCACCAATGATGTGTTAAGATTAAGGTAATTTGGCACAGGGCTAGCAGCTGAATTGTATCTATTTGTCAGGAAAGTGGATAGGGCAGGAGGAATGAGAGAAGCAGCCAAATGGTCTTCTAGCAGCATGAAAACATGCATTCTGTGGAAGAATTGGCTCACTGTACTTAGGCTGTCTCCTTCAGTGTGTACCTGTTACATGTTGCTTGCATGTCATCTTCACTGACTTGGAAATTTCAACAGGAGCAAGTCAGCTTTCTGATCCCCAGTCATTTAGATGGCATCTCTCTATTAACAGTAACTGGCTGACTCACCACTCTTTGCAGTAAGAACCTGATGCAACAATTACAACTCTGTAAAAACTAAGTGACTTAAACCCAAATTGGATCTGATGTATCTACACTAAGACCGTATAACTGTTCACCCTGTTAATTTCATGGATGAATACAAAATCAAAGGCAATAAAACTATCCTCCCTTAAACTGGGAGGGTGAGGGGGTGGGGGTTGGGAAGAAAGACGACAAACCATCAGTAATCTCTAACTGGTGCTCTGCAACCATTACAGCATGCTACCGCTTTTCATCTTGTAGTGCTTTCTGAAAGCAAGAGAAATCAAGAATGACCTTTTGGGTGTAGCTATGTCTGGTGATACCCTAGTAGACATAGAACATGGCAGGAGTGATACATGCTCTTTTTCAGCACCACTTACTAAACCTGCAGAGACACTAACATTCTCCTTATTACCTGGTCCTTGAAAAACATTTTGAGAGGCTTTCCCTGTCCCCCTTTTGCCTGATTTGAGGAAAACAAAACAAACCAAAACCCTCTCCCTGGTATTATCTTAAGAAATAAGATTTCCAACAGGAACATAATTTTGCCTACATATATCCGAGTAACAACCATTACTTTCCCAAGTTCAACAGCACATGTAATGAGCAATATATATTACATGTTACTGTTATTTGTGTATTAATAAATGGATATTTACAGAAAAACCGGACAAAAATGACTTAATTTATGATATTCTGTAATAAAATTGTTATTTACTTGCATTGATAATTTTAGAAGGACACTGATGGCGTACTTTTATCTATGTAAACCATTACTAACACTAACATCATTTCCATATTGTTCACAATATATAAACTTTTATATTTATACTAATAACCCATCTTACCAATCAATCCCCCTGTGGTAGTTATTTCTATTAAAGAACTGTACCTCCTCAAAGGTTTTTGGGCTGGGGGAGTTACTAATGATGGAAGGATGCATGATCAGGAACAAATACAAGGCTGTGGTACCTGCAAACAGGATACAAATCCAAGATTAAAGACAAAATAAATCAACACATACATTATTTTGGCGAGGTCGCACTCCTAGACGGAGTACCAGCTTTATTCTGTTTCAGTTCAGTGAGAGGATGCTGATCATAGAATCATAGAATAGTTAGGGTTGGAAAGGACCTTAAGATCATCCAGTTCCAACCCCCTTGCCATAAGCAGGGACACCTCACACTAAACCATGGCACCCAACGCTTCATCCAACCTGGCCTTGAACACTGCCAGGGATGGAGCACTCACAACCTCCCTGGCCAACCCATTCCAGTGCCTCACCACCCTCACAGGAAAGAATTTCCTCCTTAGATCCAATCTAAACCTCTCCTGTTTCAGTTTGAACCCGTTACCCCTTGTCCTGTCACTACAGTCCCTAATGAAGAGCCCCTCCCCAGCATCCCTATAGGCCCCCTTCAGATACTGGAAGCTGCTATGAGGTCTCCACGCAGCCTTCTCTTCCCCAGGCTGAACAGCCCCAACTCTCTCAGCCTGTCTTCGTATCGAGAATCTGTGCTTTCTGTGCTTTTAAATTGAAGACATATAAAGATAGATGACACAGAAAGTGGAGTGCCAATGCAGAAATCTGCTTTTCACATTTTTAGTAACAGTGTTTTAAAAACAATTATCTTTTATAGGACTGTCACAAAAATAATATAGAAATTCTGCAGTCAGTAGCTACTGGGGAATTGCAAATCAAACTGCCCATTGGGAGCTTCTTGACTTGAAAAAAACGCTATGAAATAACAAGTGTCTATAAACAAGATGGCAAACTGCAGGAAACAATCTACAGTTTGAAAACCGGCTGTCCTTTTATCCTTCTGCATCAACAAGATCTTGTCTACCTTGTTGGTATCTTTACCAGTGTTACTCATTCTGACATAAAGCCAAAAAAATCTGACACATACCTGAACCTTGCATTTTCAATATATGTGATGTCTGCTGTTGTAACTTACATTATTATGCTGTATTTGAATGATATCTGAGAACTAAAATATGCTATTAGACAATCTAGGTCTCTGCATGGTAGTCTCAGTAAAAAGTGGCTACTTGGTATAATTATTTCAACTTACACACAGTCTGTCTTGTTGAAATACAATAAAATCTCACCAGTTTTCTGTGGTCCTACAACCAAGAATTTTGGTAATCGATCACAGGTTTTTTCTTTCGACCAGATATCTTTGTGCCGTTTGTCATCACAGGGATTCTAAAACGGAGAACAACAACTAAGAATTTCATTGGTAATCACAGTTTTCACTAATGTACAGATAATCTTACCTGAAAACATCATTTTCCCTTATGACAGAAACCCATGCTATGTATTAAACTACTTCAGTGATTCCGAAATGTATCTGCAGTGTAACTCAGCCAGAAACTGTATCTCTTAAGTGTTTGCTTGGGTTTTTTTAATGAGACAAGTAAGTTGAAGAACTTCAGTTTTCGTTCTACATGTATATAGTTTTCCTGGCTATCCAACAGACTCTGGGACAAGATAATTGAAACGATGAAGTATCAGGATGTTCAGTGGAACTGTGACAAAGACAATCTGATCCTACATCTGAAGTTGTGGGAATAATTCAAAATCAATTGTTCAATGACATACAAGATAGGAACGCTTGAAATTGCATTGAACAGTTATCTAGTTATTGGCTTGAACAGTTAGTGAGTTACTGATATTTTCTTTTACATTACTGTAACAGCCACCATCCTATCCGTGCTGTAGTTTTTAAGCTGAAGGAATAAATGAATTATAATTTGTCTTTCCATTCACAAATACATATTCTGATCCTCCAATTCAAATCAGTACGCAACACTTGGTGTTATGTAACATCACATAATTTACATCATTTACATAATGTTTATGTAAATTTACTTAACGGAATCTTGTTTCATTTTTCATTTGCTGTTTTACAACTGAAGCACTTTAAATCTGTTTAAGAAATGCTACTTGCTAACAGTTTTTGATACTGTTGGTTGGCAGCAGTCTCTGCTTATGGCAGGGGGGTTGGATCTGGATGATCTTAAGGTCCTTTCCAACCTGAACTATTCTATGACTCTATGATTCTAAGATGAAGTTTAAAAGAAAAGTAACTGCATTCAAATCCACGTGCATTATAGACAACCCTCACCACGTTCAGGATGTAATAGTCACTGTTACTTACAAAATGCCTTTTCTAAGTAATACTGATTTTTCAAGTCACCTGGCTAGAGGCTGATTTCCATTTTTAAAATTAATTCTCTCTTACCATTATGCAAAATTCTTGACTTTTTCCCTCCTAATTCAATGTTTTATTCAACAACAGCATGAATTTCAAGATGCATATGTAAGTCCGAATTTGCAGACTCACACTCAGATCCTAAGTTGGTAATTCAGTATCCAGCACTAGAAAACATTTGAGTAAGCAAGCTTAAATACACTTTTATGTTTGATTTAGTAAAGTTTTCTCCTTAGACTATTTCTACCAAATGCCCTAACAGGATGGTATTTGGCATACATACTGTCACTGTAAGGACACATGTACCTACAGCACTTGCCCATTCCACTGGATTGGTTGAAGCGTCACTGAGCATACGCAAAAAAGAACACAACAGGGTTCACCACTTGCTGCAGTAGTTTCCCTTTAGGGCCTATGCTCTTAGTGCTGGATGATGGACTGAAGATATACCAACTGCATGGTCAGTGCAGGCTTCACCTTTAGTGGGTCTTCATATTCCTGAATTTCCAATTTACTCACTTCCGAGTGCAGGACAGTCAAGCAGCAGAGTTGATAACATCCATGTATGATGTGCTGGTAAACCTCTTTGGGCAGTTCTCAGCCTTTTGTGTATAACTTTCCTATTTATCTGATCTATTTTTACTTGGCAAGTCAGTTTTAGCATTAAGGTAGCTACAGTCTTAAAGCTCTTCTTTCTTTTTGGATGCCCTCTTCTCCTCACACCCTTGGAGAAAAGTTAATTTCTTTAATGGCCAATTGCTAAATAAGTATGCATATACATTTTTCTGTCAAATGCTTCACACCTGTTCGCTCCAAAAGGAGAAGAGAAATAACACAACAAAAGGACAGTTTTAGTTACACAGTTTNATTGCTAAAGTAAGTATGCATATACATTTTTCTGTCAAATGCTTCACACCTGTTTGCTCCAAAAGGAGAAGAGAAATAACACAACAAAATGACAGTTTTAGTTACACAGTTTAATACTTATTAATTCCACAGCCCTTTATGGAGATTTAAGTGATGGAAAACAATCAAGTACACTGAAGCGTCAGTGAGCTGCTCTATGGAACCAACTAGCAAATCTATAAATATTACTACTTTACAAGAAACAGAAGCAAAGAACTTCACAAAAGCCACCATCAAGATGATTTTATTTTCCAATCTCTTCATCATTAAACCCGCCTACCTGCCAGAGAGGGTCCTTCTGCTCAGGGAACAGCTCAAAATACTTGTGAGCCAGCTGAACCGGAGGAAGAGTTTGCAGTTTCAGGTTTGTCCAGGTATGAACGAAATTGGCCAGGTTCGCAAAGGTGTATAATCCCAGGCGGTCGTTTCCGTAATTGGACAAATGTGTCATGAAGATGCTGATCTTTAGAAACAAAATAAAGAGAACGGACAATGATTCTTTGCATCACTAGATGGCAGGGTGACCACAGATAACATCAACTTACATTGCTTTTGCTCTTAGCGCTGCTAGACTTTGATCACATTCGTGTAGATCTTGCTGTCCTTGTGTTACTGATACTTAGAATTTTGGTAATTAAAACTTAATCAATAGTTTATAATAGTTAATTTTAATAATGTAGAGCTATAAGAAATATTTTAATGAGAAGTATGTTCGTACAGTAACCAGATGCTGTTATGAAATTCTTTGTATTAGCCCTGGACTGAAGGGATAGGTCAAAATCATTTAACAGAAACATGTAGTACAAGGAGTGCATGTAGAACAACACAGGTAGCTGTCAAGGTCTAGATTAATGAGAACAAAGAGAGCCGACCGTAACGGTCTATAGGGACCTGCCAAGAACACGGTGAACTCAAGCAAAAGGTAATTCCGGCAGGGGGAGATGGCGACCGCTGACTCACAGTTCACCTACCCATATTACATTACATTACGTGACATATTACACCCCAGACTCATTTCTAGAGGATTCTAACTATTATTGCCCACAATCGGACGTGGGAGGAGAATATGTTAATGGTTTTCAGGAAATACGTTTATGTATGAGTAAGCTCTATGTAAGAAGTTTGATTTCGGTGCAAGGTGTGCACGCTAGGAGGAGCTATCCCCCATGCACCCGGCGCTGTAATAAAGAACTGTCTGCTTATCTACATCCCATAGGTGTTGGTAAGTTTCTTATTCCGCATTTTCAGTAACACTTGCTCTTTGTTGAATTACATTCTTCTTCTCAAGTCAAGTCCATGCAATCAGTGAAGAAAACTGGGGGATAGGTACTATGAGCTCTGTGTGAACTAGGATATACAATCCTACCCTGCGGTTGTACAGTACGTAAATAATGTTTATGTAAATTTACTTAATGGAAAATACAACAAAACCAACACTCACAGGATTTCTTCAAGTGGAACATAAATGTGATATTAAAAATGTGAATTTTGGTTTTGTGGCAGAGTAAAGAGTCAGAGACCAAGAGGACAGCTGACCTCTATTGCTGTAATTTAAATCTCACTGATCCAAAGTTCTGCAGGGCAAGTAGTGAGTATCTTGTACAAAACTATTTTACAAGCACTGGACATGTAGTCATATATCATATGCATAAACAAACAAAATCTGAAACCTGAATACTTCCAATTAATAGTGCATAAAATAAAGGGTTATCAGTAGTAAGGCTACTTACATCTGCTCTTCTGACACCTTACTGTGAAAGTGCTGCTTGGATAAATCCTCCCCACTACATCCTTTGCTTCAACTGCACTCTCAGGTTCCTAACAAAAGCAATACCTGCTGTGAAGGTTTCTCACAGGAAGGGCATGTTTGGCTATACCTAATTGTGCCAGTGAGTGGAGCAGGAATACACAGACTGCAAGGATGGTCTCTCAGGGACTGATGAAGGGCTGAAGACTGACACCTCTGTTTTGCACAGTGATCTATTTTCAGTGTAGTACCTCACTGATGAAAGTCTGTTCTTACACTAAAATCTGCACATGCTTGTCTTTAGCAGTGTTTTTTTCTAACAGAACTCTTCAAGATAATTTTTCTAGACTAATTTTCATTAAAACATTAGACATGTGACTCTTTTATAAGTAAATGTGCTAATGCCACGAATACGCACCCTTCTACTTAAAGTAAAACTTGATGTAAGCCACTTTAAAAAGGCTTATCATGACTATAATTGTGAACTCTGTTCAAGAACTGACATCAATCTTTTGTAAAGGAATTCCAGCCTTCCATTTCAAAAAGGAAAAAGAAAATACTTAAACCATGGAATCGAGAGCTGTGTTATTTTGTTTCAGAGTATTTAAAACACTGGCTTCCTTTGGTATTAGATGTTCAAAGCTGCCGAACTCTTATTTTTGAACACCTAACTCCACCACTGCAGAGTACTGAGTGGGAATTCACATCGTGTGAATGGACACAGAAAATGTGTTTTATTAATAGTGTCATTTGGTGACTCCTCTTGGCTTATAAAGTAAGCTGAGGGCTTCAGTTTATCCGACTCAAGTAAAATTGGAAGATATACACTGCTAAATCATTAGCATGCTATTGTTCTTTCCAAATAGGACTGAGTTAAAAATAACCCAAACCCTCCCCGTTGAGTAACCAATAATAAACATTTTGCCAAATGTATACAACCATTTCAAGCTTCCTTTGTCGTTTCAGTTCTCAAAGCAGTACCAGACCAGCTATAGAGCTATGATGCTTTCAATATAGATACAATTGGAGGGTTTCCACAAAAAAGCAAAACTCATTTTCTTGCCAGCCTCTTTCTTTCCTTCACATGAGCTGACCTCTGACATTTCTAATGTCAGTTCACATCCTGGCAACTCTTTACCTGCCAACATTCACAGCACTGCCATGGGAGAAAAAGCAAGAGAACTTGGAAAAATTCCTAGTGTGGGGAACAGATGCATTAATTTTTCCCTGAGGAAAATATGACCATAAGTTTAAGAATGCCACATGGAGACTGGGAATTTGATTGGATATAGTATCGTGAATAATTTCCAGCCTATGAAACTGTGCCAATGAAGGGGGAAAATACATCATAAACCTTAGTTCCCATTTTAAAGTTGCTGTTGGTTTCTTTGGTTGGTTTTTCAATATAAAATTGTTAATTATTTACCAAATGCTGGTAAATCCTGTAAAGAAGTCCACACTTAGCGTAACCACATGGCATCAAAAATAATACAGACCAGCTGAAACCATCTTCCAGAAGCTCTGAACAAAAGGTCTCCTCCCCCGCTGACACTGTACAAATTCCTAGTAAAGTCACTATCAGCACCTGTGTAAAGATAGTCAATGACAACCCTGTGCTTTACGGAACAATGAAACATTGCTGATCCAGGGCCCAATTCACTTGAGCTTACCTGAGAACTTGCCTCCAAACTTGCCTCCAGCTGCAAAAGGTCTTTACAGGCTAAGCTAGCAGCCTGTGAAACTAACAGGAGCCTGACGTTGCAACGGTCTCATTCAAATTAGTCTGAGAAGGATCGTGAACCACTCTGCACAGCAGGGATCCCTGTGAGAGGTGGTGTACAGTACATGAGGCCAACCTGCCAGCCACCCGCTCAGACTGCGGAGAAGGATTTGGGGGTGGTGGTCGATGAGAACATGAACATGAGCCGGCTGCAGTGTGCGCTTGCAGCCCAGAAAGCAACCGTATCCTGGGCTGCATCCAAAGGAGCGTGACCAGCAGGGCCAAGGAGCTGATCCTGCCCCTCTGCTCTGCTCTGGGGAGACCTCACCTGCAGCATTGTGTGCAGTTGTGGTGTCCTCAACATCAAAAGGACATGGAGCTGTTGGAACAAGGCCAGAGGAGGCCACGAGGATGATCAGGGACTGGAGAATCTCCTGTATGAAGCCAGGCTGGGAAAGTTGGGACTGTTCAGCCTGGGGAAGAGAAGGCTGCGTGGAGACCTCAGAGCAGCTTCCAGTATCTGAAGGGGGCCTACAGGGATGCTGGGGAGGGACTCTTCATTAGGGACTGTAGTGACAGGACAAGGGGTAACGGGTTCAAAATTAAACAGGAGAGGTTTAGATTGGCTCTAAGGAAGAAATTCTTTCCTGTGAGGGTGCTGAGGCACTGGAATGGGTTGGCTAGGGAGGCTGTAAGTGCTCCATCCCTGGCAGTGTTCAAGGCCATGTTGGATGAAGCCTTGGGTGCCATGGTTTAGTGTGAGGTGTCCCTGCTTATGGCAGAGTTGGAACTGGATGATCTTAAGGTCCTTTCCAACCCGAACTATTCTATGATTCTATGATTCCTGTGAGTTTGTTGACAATAGCTATGCAGCCCTGGCACTGGGAGAGATGTGCAAGCTGATCCTCTGGTTTCCCTGGCTACAAAGAGAAAATGATTTCCAAGTGCCATTTTGAGGGACTTCACCTTGGCGCTGGCCCAGCTGCAAGGGATGGTGCGTTGCTGCCACTTCCCTGCTTTCCCAGCAAGCTTGCAGAAAGATGGAAATGCGTATCATCACCCCTCCATTTGCAGGTGGGCAGCTTCACATCAAGGCAAAACATAATTACTACTTTTTGTCTTCTGTACTGAGTTATGACACTTTGTTTTGCTCAATCATATTGCATTCTGTTTCTTTCAAACAAGTTCTAACTAATGAACATGATTACTCTGTGCCAACTAACAGTTAGCATGCTCTGCTAGTAAATATTGTCTTAAAACCACTCTTGAAGAGGTATAAAAATAATGCTCTGTGGGCATCTCAGAAGACCAGATCTAGCAAATAACACTATTTGTTCAATAATCTTGCACCTCTGGGAAATGCTGTAAAATACAAATAGAGCTTCATATATTTTTTTCATTCCTTCTTCAAAAGGGAAGCAGCTGTGAATGGATTTATATTTACCCTAACAACCATTTTAGCCTCCCCTTCAGTTAAAAAGAGCTTATTTGACTTCATTATTTCCAGCCCTCTTCCAAAATAATTTCCTTCAGGGCATCTCAGCATTTTCTTTATCTCAGTGAGAAAAGGCTCACCCTTTTTAGTGGTTCCTCATAAACAAACTATCATCTTGCTTGCACTTCAATGCACGTTCTCCACAGGATTTAGTATCTTTCACGAGGGGGTGGAAAAGAACGCATGCAACTTTTAAAATGAAGGCTTGGGACTAAATCTGGCCTCTGGGCAGTTGCTCCTTTCTTGCTCCCACACATTTTCAGACCAGAAGGGCAAAAGCGCTTTCCTGTACCCTGCCTTCTCATGGAGTTTTATCGGCAGCTGTAGGCCCTAATCCTTTCAGCTTCCCCTCAGCGTTTCCTTGCCCAGAAGGAAAAGGCAGAGGGCAATTTCTGTTTGCTCTCTTTTGTATTTGCAACTCTGACTAGTACTGCAGAGGTGCAGGGAAATGAGTACAAGCACTCAGGACAAACAGCTTTTACCTTTCTGAATGCTCATTCTATGCTGCGTATCTCCTTACTACAACAACCTTTCTCAATTAGAGGTAATAGCTTCTAGGTCAAGGAATTAAGAGTTGAGACTGAGACTGAGTCACTGCTATTCAATCATGTGTGTCAAGAAAAGATGAACCAGCAGGATCTAACTTACATATCATAGATGATACATGTAATAGATGATTGACAAACAGTTTAAACAAAAAGAGAAAAATGCAACAAGTTCCCCAGCTTCTAGTGTTCTAGCTGTCTAGGTTCTTCATGCAATTTCAAAACTGTTTCCATTTTTCATCTTTTCAAATATAATCAATCTTGACCATTTTGATTTCTCCTCAAACTGCAGTCTTTCCAAGTCCTTTACAGTCCTGTTCAGTCAACTGCTTTCAGTTTTGCATGTAACATTGAGTCTATGGAGCATTCTAGATGAAGCTGTACCATAGATTTCCACAACTTTATTATACAACTCTGCACCATTTTCAACTCTACTCCTTCCACAGCATATCAATGCCTTTAACATTTAAGGACATTGATATACCTATGTATTATCCATTTTGGGAAACTAGATATCTATGAGCTGATAGTTGAGAATATTACATAGCTGACATTGTAATCATTTCTAGGTGATGTTTCTTCTTCTTAGCTTTACATCAATGAAAAATAAGGTTTGGGAATTGCCTCATAACATAATTTTTGCGTCGTCTGAAAAACTGTGTGTTTCACATTAATATAACCCAGTTATTTTAATGAAAACACAGAAAAGTTTATCAAATCCAAAAATGCTACTTCCTAATTAGATAAATTCCTAAAGCTACTTCAGTTTTCATTTTAATGCATAAATCTTTGCCCAATCCTGACTTTCACATAATGGTATAAATAAGTATGTAACACTTAAGAAACCCCCACAAAAATGCAAACCCTAATCTTGAAATTGGTTACATGCCAGGCTGATGCTTAGAATTTTAGAACCTATTTATAAGCGGATATTAAAACCAGATACATCATCTTTTCAAACGCATTCCTTTAAAGGATTACAACAATTTGTCTTGGGAAATACTTGCCCCATGTTCATTTACAGCTGTTTTTAGAAAACAGTGCATTTAACTTCTATTCTTTTAGCCTGCATTGGTTTTGGGATATCACAGTTCTCAGAATTAGGTGCTCATATGATCTACACTGCAATGCACAAATCGAAGACCTGATTATGATATATAAAGATACATTACTGCATTCACATTCAAAGATGTTAGGCAGGCATAACCAAATGTATTAACCAATAACTATGATTGGTTCACCGCTTATCTTGTCTTTCCCTCCCCCACCCAATTCTTTCAATTTGAAAGGCTTATGCCTTGACCAGCCATGTTAAAAGTTTGCTTTCTCCCTGCTGTTGTAAACTGGTAAAATAGTTTTTGGCTAAGCTGCGGCTGTGTTTCAATACGGACTACAGTTGGTATTGACTCAAAATACTCCATGCCTTCCTCTAAAGTGTCAATTGTTAAGCTGTTAGTTAAAATCCATACATTGCCAAAACTGTTATGGTACCAATACCCTCCATTCAAGGAATTTTCCAGGTCTCCCCTTTGTGAACATTTTGTGCCTGAATTGGTATCTATCACTGAAGTTCAGACTGGGACTACTGACATCCTCTAGAAGGCAGACAACGTTTGCTGAGGAAGGGAAGTTTTATTTTTAATAATCATTAATTTTAATTATTTTTAATAATAATTAATTTAGCTATGTGAGCATGAAAAAGGCAAACAAACCACAGTAACTGCTCTCAAAAGAACCAAAACTATAGTCTGAAAGAAGCTGATGCTGGAAAAACAGACCTCCACATAAAATACTGAAGTAGCTGACAGAAGATTTTTCTCCTTTGAACTTCCAAGAAATCATGAAAGATTAAAAAAAGGGCACAAAAATATTTAAGATATCATTCCAAATGATTTCAGTGGAAATGTTTTTTGTTGCCTTTGGTATTCCTTGTGATTTGGAATCCCAGTGATTACATTTGTATAAAATGGGTACATTTATTTATATGTTTTGTTTGGACTTCAGATGAAAACATCTCCTCAAAGCCTGTCTTAAAGATCAGTTTTGATGCCACAGACCTAATCCCGTGCCATTTTGGAGTACTATACAGCTCTCTTCTATCAGTAACTCTGTAGTTTTAGAGCCTCGTTTGTTGTTTATTCTTCTATTAAAGACAAATGAAAGGTTAATTAGATATATTAACTGCGTGGTCCATTTATCTGCATCCTTTGTTTGGAACTATTCTGAATCAGCACTTGAAATTCCCAAAACAATGAACCACATGCACTCCTTGCTTGCAACTTTCTCAAATGAGAGTTCCCAATATTTCTGAATATAAATTTGGCAGAAAGGAAAACAGACTTCCCCCGAGGTGCTCATCTCATAATAATGCCAGTCCTTAACACCTGAATTCTTATCTCAGAGTTCTTATTTTATTCAAAAGTAGAGAGCAACATGAAAGGCTGCTGCTACTACTGCATTATCGACAAAAAAGTCAAGAAGAGTAGAAATCATCCTTGTATAACTGACAGAATATATATAACATTAGACCTGAAGTTAATTAACTGGAAAAGCAGAAGAGCTCACTGCAACAAATCATTACTATCTGGGAGACGGAGCAGATTAGCCTTGAAACACTCAGTAATTCCTCCTTTCATTATTGTTTTAAAAACATTTCCAAAATGCCACTGTACTTACTGGATTGAGAACCACTGTGAAGAACAGCTCTCCTCCTTGAATACTTTTGTCTAGTTCCTTTGGGCCTCCAGGATACTCCTTATAGAAAATTGTGTGGGTGAATAAGCCACAGGTTTGCCTAGGAAGCACCTGAATTGATGGGGTGGGAAGGAGGGGGAGGATGGAGGGGCGGAGAGTCAAGGTGAAGTCATAAAACAGAAATATTTATACTTTGAATAAGATAATCAATACCATGTGAGTAACATATAACTGAAATTGTTCCTCTGTGATAACTGTTGGGTAGATTTGTCATCACAGCTTTGCCAGAAGTTGATCACGATCTAGTCGAATACACTGGCAGATCAATAAATAGCACCTACTGAAAGAAACAACGTTTTTATTATCAGTGAAATCATAGTGTCCAAAAATTCATCGCTTTTTGTTTGAAACTGGACATCAATCAGTAAGTTGCAATTCAGCAACCTCCCAAAGCCATTTTGTCTCTAACACCTGATCCTAAAACCAAGTGTTTGAAGTCTGGTCAGCAAAGATTTCCAAAATCTTAAACCAATTTGAAATGTAATTCGAACTATTATCAGTCCATACTGCATTGGTGTTCTGTTGTTGGGGTTTGGTGGCCTTTTTTTGGTTTGGTTTTTCTTTTTTTGGCTTTGGCATCACCACCAATAATAATTCTACAGTGACCCGTGATGAATTTTGCGGGTAATGCTCACATAATAAATATGCTTCTCATTCAGCTGTGCTAAGTTTTGTATGGCCAGCTGCAATATAAAGTAGCATAAGCTAAAATAGCTTTAAAAGCATGCAAAGAACAAGTCTTTTCAATAGGAAGAGCTGATAAATGCAGGCAGAATTCCCAGCAGAGCTTACAAATATTTTCTATCAACTTCAGAAAATAATTTGCTGAAGACTATTTCAATTATGTCTATTTTTCATAGAAAATCAACAGCTAAGTATTGCTGTTCATGTATAATTATCAAACTGGGATTGGTCTCAAACATTCTAGCCCAATTTAAGACATTCATTATATTATAGCTTAATTTAAGTATAAAAATCCCTTACTTGACATAGACTGTGGTTTTGTAGATACTCTTTACTTCTTGTAGTTTAATTTCTCAACATCTTTTTTGTGATGTACAGTATACTGTGACCATAGAACACGAATTCTGCACTGTTACAAAATGGATGGAATATGTATGTTTGCTATAAACTTGCAAATACTTTAAAACCCTTGGATTTCACTGATGAAGTATGAGAACAGCTCTTCACAGAGGCAGAGAATGAAGCTGTACTGAATGTGAAACGCTCTGGGAAATCTTACACAACAATTTTACTGAATTTATACTGAATATATTCATCACTATAAGCCTGAAGATGTAAAATATCAATGCATTTGCCCTGAAGAACTGGAAGCTTCAGACTCCCAAACCAGGTGGTTTTATACAGCTGTGCTTAGAAACTGGTTTTTAGTCATGGTATCCTTGCGTTAAATCTCATTATGAGTCTTCAAATTACGTGTTTTTACAAAAATTGATGAAAGATATTTTGGGGCATTCTGAGTCCATCAGTTGTTTTCAAATGCTTCACAACTCTGAGCATATCCACAAACCCGCTGTTTCACATGCAGCTATTGCTGTAGCTCAAATCTGTATGGTGTCAATTTTTTATCTCGCTGTCTGGAGGTCATGTAAGTTCCTTCATCCAAAAACTGAACATTACTGTTTTGCTTAGAAAAGGGGTATCCCCGTTAACTTGAGGACAAGACCACAATCCTGTTGTGAGCCAAGTGGCAGTCTTGCGCTAAGATACTTGACCCTCCAAAACTGCTTTGTGCAGGCAGAGGTGTAACACAGTACACACACCAGGATTGTTCCCATTCACCCCTCTCCCCTCAGACTCCAAAACTTTCTTTGGTATGGCATGAAGAACATACCATCCAGTATTCTGGAAAGTCGTTTTGAAACACTTCTCAGACAAGAATGACAATATATGAATCAGAAATAGCCCACGGCCCCGGTGACCAGATGGTATTGGCATAACACCTTCCACAGCTGTGCACAACCCCTTTTGGCAAATGCTGCTGTCAATGAACAACGCTCCATACAAACACGGAATTGTGCGACTTGACTTGTGGCTACCTCAGCAAAGCAGCCTCATAGCCTGGAGGGGGTGTGGTGCGTGAGTGCCTGCTTTCCTTCAGCCTTCTCAGTGTTTGCCCCGCATCCAGACTGAACGCCTGGGCCCAAAGGATGGCTGTGAGGTTAAGCCACACTGCAAAGCTGTGTTTATATTTCTGCATGGCAGGAAGCAAAACAAGGACAACTGTGCAATGTTCAATGCAAGAAAGAAATATTTCTGCACTAAGATCAAGGTTCTCCGATGGCACAAACTTGTAAAACTCTTTTGCAGTTAATGGTACTATGCAAATTTTAAAACCTGCTAGAAATCCAACCCATAGTATTTTGTTAAAAGATGGAAAGTTGACCATTTCCTCAAGATGTCTGAACATGCATTAACAGTAAGACTAGAACAGTTAGCAGCCTGTTTACTGTTAACAGCGGGATGCCTGAAGGCTACCTCATCAGTAGTAACATCCTCATCCACAGACTGATTTTAATCAACAAGACACTGTGAAATATATCTTGCCACTTACGCAGAGCAAGAAGTGCTTCTTACGACGTGAGCTTTCCGGGTACCAAGCCTGTCCACTTAGAAACAAGTTCTTCATAAAATGGTAGAGTGGTAGCAATATGAACATCATAAATACAACTCACCATGATATTTTTGTGGATGAAGCCTCGCCTATACCGTGCAGGCTTCAGGTGTGGGTATTCTTCTGTGCTGGTAACTCTGATGTTCCAGACCTTTTTCCAGGCATCGTAGAGTTGAACATGTACTGGGTAGACTCCAGAATGGTGTGGAGCCACCGCATAGCCCAGATCAGTTGGAATACCATGTTCCTAAAACACAGCAGAACAATCACTGATTCAAAAAATTTAAGGAACTTCATGTTATAGCATTTCTTGAATGCTTTGTTTGTGAGAGATAAGGTCTGAAATAACAGATTTTAATACAGAAGCCTTTTTAACAAATATTTTTGAGTATGTAGGGAAAAGTGATACAGATGTACTTTATGTTGATTTCCTCAATCTATATTAAACAGAAAGCAACAGTCCTTCAAGTTCTTGCAAGGAATTTATTCCCAAACTAAGAAGAATTCAGAGAGAAAATTCTTGGCATGTATTCAACACAACAGGTGGCATCTGGCAGTTACACTTACAAAAGTGGGATTTCCATTATGCAGTTACTTGGATTGTTAGCTTAGTTTAAAAGAAAATCACTGCCTTCCCTCTCCAGTCCACTCAAAACATAAACCCGTATTTAAAACCAGCTTACCCATGTTAGGGTCGTTTTAAAAAAGGAGAAAAGATAACCACTGGTGGAATCCTGAGGACAACAGGCAGATGCTGTAGGCAGGCAACCCCTTTTGTAGTACACTGTTTTTCACACCCCTGCATCTATCTTGTTTACATACAGACCTTGCTAGTATTACATTTTCTTGACATTCAGTATATTTTCTTTGCAGTTTCTGTTTTCCAATATACTCTAATGAATTTTGACACCTCTTCTCCTTTCTTTCAGGCTGCTTTTCGAAAGAACAGTATATAGCAGATATTTCTTTGATAGTCTGATTTGCAGAATACACTGTCCATAAGATGTTGCATTGCAATGATTTAGGAAAACTGCCTTTGCACGATCTCTGAATTCTGTTTAAGAGTTTTTTATACTGATTGTATTTGTATGGTCATCTTCACCATATTTTCTAATCATACTTTCTTTGTGCACAAAGGTAGGAGTTGATACTCGGGTTTATTCCTTTGTATAAACCAGTTACTAAGGAACATGAAAAACTGTAAGTCTTATCTCAAAGAAAAATGGGTGCGTAACCTTTAATAAAATCACCTATTTTCACCTTTTCTGGAGAAAGACTACTGCAGGAAACCTAATGCACAGGACTTAAAAAGCTTAGTCAGGATACAATATCAGACATATCTGTTACAGTTTAAATATGACAACTTTACTAACAGCTCAAACCAGAACAAACTCACAAAGCAGCATTTGCTTCTGCTTCTGCTCTGGAGTAACATGGGAAGTCAGACTTTAAAGATGTGAAACCTGCAAGGGAAGAAGGCTACTTTTTTGTCATTAAAGGGCTACTTGGAACCTAGTGTAATGGTGTGTCCAACAGACAGATAGGGTTTAATCACAGTTGAGAACACCAACTTTTCTGTATCTCAACACCCATCAGTGACACTGCTGCACCCAGAGAGCACATCATCTGCTGGTTTACAGCTGGGGCACACGATGTGTAATCTGTCAAAGTAGGAAGGAGTAAGATCTGGCCTATTGGTTTTACTGCATATGGAGATAAAGAATAGATACGCCATCAGTTACACTGCTTTACAGTATTTTATTCCACCACAGGTTGTCTCAATTCTTTCTTTTATCTTTTCTACTTCCCTTAAGCATGCATAAACATTAGAAAGAAAAATCTTTACAGAACACATGAGAAATTGTGTTTTCTAATGTCCCATTTAATCTTCTTTGTTTAGCAAGAAACAAATCTGTTTTTTAAGGGGTTTTCCCTCACATTTTACAATATGCAGTAACAAATATGCAATTAAAATCTTTCATTCTAATTATAAGCCTATCATATTGAATGTATTAGTGTCTCTGTTATTCCTCAGTGACTGTTATTCCCAAGTTAAGCATTTCATACACATTCAGTCTGACAACGCATGAGGCATGCACAATTTTAGCCTCTTTCAAAAAAGCATTATACTTATCTTTGTTATTAATTTAAATGCTTTAAGCAAATGAAATTGAATGAATAGCTTCACGTCTATATGTCTACACATAGCTTCAGGCATGAAAAACATTTAATGTATCTGCAAGTATTAAGAACATTGAGAGTGGTGAATTAAAAAAAATCTATGACATTACCTAAAACAGGGCTGAATATGAATTATCCTAATAATATACTCTAATGCTTACATCCTGTAGACTAATCACAGAGGATGTCTTAGGTCACACTAGAACTACAAGAAATCCCTGAATTTCCAGTGGAGCCTGCAACAGTACACAGAACCATGGACAAAAGGGAATTCTGCACACAGGATTATTGAACTTTAATTTTTTATAGCTTCTACTGAAATGCTTTCTTTAAAGATAACATTAAAATTGAGCTGGCCTGTACTCAGTACAACTACAGTTTACAGAACTCTTTGGCTGAAAGAAAACATACACCTTACTTAAAGATTTCAAACACAAATTTTAAGTGCTTCATTTTCTATGTCTATGCCTTCACCCTACACTCACTGACACATGACCTAGAGAGCTGTGGTCAATGGCTCAGTGTCCAGCTGGAGGCCAGTGACGAGTGGTGTCCCTCAGGGATCGGGGCTGGGACCGGTCCTGTTCAACATCTTTGTGGTTGCCATGGACAGTGGGATTGAGTGCGCCCTCAGCAAGTTTGTGATGACACCAAGCTGTGTGGTTGGGTGGATCCGCTGGAGGGAAGGAATGCCATCCAGAGGGACCTTGACACGCTTGTGAGGTGGGCTGGTGCCAACCTCATGAAGTTTAACCATACCAAGTGCAAGGTCCTGCACCTGGGTCGGAGCAATCCCAGGCACAGCTACAGATTGGGCAGAGAGATTGAGAGCAGCCCAAGGAGAAGGACTTGGGGGTGGTGGTCGATGAGAACATGAACA